>JAJJMB010010315.1:1297281-1375361 GCA_023531105.1 Papaver atlanticum | reverse complement strand
TTTTTTTTTTTTTTACCATATGATGAAAATCGACTCCCTCCGTCGTCCCAATGTTGAGGTTTAGCTCCTAATATCAAAAACACATTCAAAATATTGAATCATGACTCAAAAAGGTGTTTTATTGAAGAAAATAATATTACAGCGGATTTGCAACAGATATAGATGTTACAGACCACTGTTACAAAGGAATAAGACTGTAGATGAACGATAGTTCTCTGGTGTAGCAGAACTGCGACTGTTTGTGTGGGTCAATGTTCTTCGTCTCCTTCTTCTTCAGCAGCAGCAGGGTACTTTCCTGTAACCTTGATTTCTCCGCCTCTGCAGCCTCCCTAAGCCTCCGTATCGACCCCAAACTCTCGATCCCCACTTCTATATGACCCAACCAATCTATTTATATCAAAAAGACCGATTAAATCTCTCCAAAATCTCTTCCTTTCTCTTCACGGAAAAGTTGCGGAAATTTCTTGTTTTAGAATTTCTACGCGTTTCTGAGCTTTCCTTTTGATTCTAAACTCTTCCTTAGATTGATACAAATCTTTGGGAAGGTTTATAACACTTTAATCTCTCTAAAATTTCCTAAAACAGGTCATACATGTGACTTTCCATATTTTGTTGTTGTGATAAAAATCCGTTGATTGAGCCCAGTTTAATCGATTTCAACACCCATATTAGATTCCTAGACCCATAAGGAGTCTATCCTATGAAAATCAGAGGTTTAGTCGACCTTAAACTCCTCCAAATCACGATCAACAAACCTGCCAGGAATGTTTTTTTATTTTCCCGCCCAAATTCAGAATTTGAATGTGAAGGGGAAAGGTTACCCCTTATCCAAACTGCTGGAGTCCGCATAACACTCGTCCCTTGGGTGCCTTTAGTAATTTTTCTGGGATGTTTTCAACACTTTTTTCCGGGTTCCTCCGGGGTATTTGCGGGGTGCCTATGGAGTGTCTCCAACATACTTCTGGGGTGCTTCTGGTACGTTATCTATGGAGGTTCAAATGCCACATTTTGAGCCAATTTCGCCGCAAAAGCTTATTTTTCCAAAAACACCTACAAATATATAAAATAACCAAATAAGTACAAAATCGAGCACTAACAATATATATAATTGAGATATATTAGATACATAAATGCGTCTATCATGATACTAGTTGTATAAGCTAGAGTCGATTCTCCTTTAACCTTAGGTTTCTACCAAGACCCTGTAGGTTAACGACTTGAAGACTTCATTGGGATTGTGAAGCCAGACCCAACTATTTTATTTGTAGTTGCGTGATCTAATCTTGCTGTTTCTATCGTGATTGAGTGCAATCGTAAGATTGGCTTGAGATTAATTTCTCCGATAGGCAAGATAGAAAAGTAGTCACAACCATCTTCGTCTCATCGTTTGTGATTCCACAATATCTTGTTTCGCTAGTCGATTAAGATTATTGTGAGGTGATTTATAATTCTAGGCTGTTCTTCGGGAATATAAGTCTGGGTTATCGATTGGTTCCTGTTCACCTTGATTTATCAAAAGACTGAACAAAACTTGTAGGTATTTCTGTGGGAGAAAAATTTATCTATTCCTGTAGACTTTTCTGTGTGATACAGATTTGTTTATTAAAGTCTTCGACTTTTGGTTGTAGCAACTCTTAGTTGTGGGTGAGATCAGCTAAGGGAATCAAGTGCGTAGTATCTTGCTGGGATCAGAGATGTAAGGAGCGCAACTGTACCTTGGATCAGTGTGAGATTGATTGGGGTTCAACTACAGTCCAGACCAAAGTTAGTTTGTAGTAGGATAGTGTCTGTAGCGGCTTAATACAGTGTGTGTTCAATCTGGACTAGGTCCCGGGGTTTTTATGCATTTGCGGTTTCCTCGTTAACAAAACTTCTGGTGTCTGTGTTATTTCTTTTCCGCATTATATTTTGTTATATAATTGAAATATAACAGGTTGTGCGTTAAGATCAATCAATTAGAATATCCAACCTTTGGTTGTTGATTTAAATTGATTGACACTTGAACATTGGTTTTTGGTACCGTTCAAGTTGTTTCACATAATAATTAGGCTCACGGATTTCTATCTGTTTGATTTGCTGATTACATTGTGAAATAAAGATATTAAACTCTTTGATATATTTTACTCTAGATTGAGTCTGACTGTCTAGTTGATTCTCTAGAAAGTATATTGGAGTAAGTCCTCTCAGATTGCCAAACGAATTGTTGGGTGTGGTTGTTAGACCCACGCTTTTTCACAATCATATAGCCGAAACTAAATGCATTCACCAAGGAGTTTATAAAGATACAAGATAACCCCTGTAATATTCCACAACCGCACTCCCCACAAAGATTTGACAATTAAGCACAAGTTCAATTAAGAACTCTCCCCCATAAAATGTCATTTCCGAAAGAACAACAAGAGCGACCTTACTTTCACAAGAAAAGAAAGATTTCTTTGGACATTAACAAATCACATAAGAATATGAATTTGTATCCAAAAATCTCAATTAAATTAACCACAAGAGAACCCATGATTAATTTAATCGAAAATGCTCACATAAGAAAACTTACGGAGCCGCACAGTATTTACATAAAATATGGATTAGGGAAAATAAATACCACAGAATAAACAAAGATTCATTCTATTTTTCATCACTATTTACATAATGACGTATAATAGACATAATCTTTGAAACAAAAGTTCATCCTATCTTCCATCAAGCATAATGACATAATAGGCTTAACTTTTGTTTGTCTAAAGTTCATTCAATCTTTTATTAATACTTGCATATTTACTTATGAAAGACTTAACTTTTGACAATGTATGGGACAAACAAAGTTCACGGATGCAAACACACATATCCCATAACAAGTTGCAATAAGCTGATTTATTTGCAGTTGAAGATTTGCAAACTCAACCCTAGAGTCATTCTGAAAAAGAATTAAATCCTTGACAGATTCTCCAACCCAGGACTTATACTATTTCCTTTCAATCATCCTTTTCAAAATAAGTTATTAAGCAAAATCGCATCCTTTAGAGTCTTCTTCCATCTCAAGATTCACAACTTCTTGAGGTCTTGAGGAGTTTTCCATAAAAAAACATTTTTTTAGGGAAGACAAAAAAATATAAGAGAGAGTGAAGACAAAACAATATATATATATATATATATATATATATATATATCAAGCAAGAGAGTGACACCCTTGTTGTGGAAACCCTAAAACTCCCAAGAGAGTCACGGACGTTCGTGGGCTAGTTGAAAGTAACAGATCAGAAGAAATCCAAGAAGAATAAAATACACTCTGTTTTCATATATCCCTCATCATCATGACTCAATAATTAAAAAATTAATCAGAGCATAAGAAGGAGGTACATAGCAACAAAAGAAAACAGTATAGTCAAACAAAATACAAATGGAAAACTACAGTAGACTTAAGTATCTCCCAAATGTCATTATTGCATCTCTCAAGTTAGATACAAGAATGAAATTCCCTACAATTAGGTAGTCAAGTGAGATGTAATCCCACTATGAGTATTGAGAGATGAGTTGTAAATTCCATCTGAAGGTTTGAACCAGGTATTCCTTCCCTTCTTTTGGTTATTTCTTATTCCAGAAGAATTCAACATAACCTTGTTAGGTGATCCATCAGATATATTTTTCTGAGGATTAAGTCTAGGACCTCCAGAAATTGGTTCCAGAGGGTTAGAAGAGACATGTCTCCACCATCTAGACTTAGATTTACCAGACTTATTCTCATAAATACTGGGAACGTGTATTTTTTTGGTGTAATACTTTGCATCGTTTGGAGGAACACGATTCCTGTGGGTATTTCGAGATGAGTGACCATTAAAATCCATTTTATGATAATCCTGTTTTTCTGCAGGAATGAACTCCATTGTAGTGGACATTAGAGAGTTTACTTTGTCGACAGTGAAAAAAAGTAGATTTTGAAGATCATAAATCTGTTTCTTTCTAGCAAAACAATGATGAACAAAGTGATTCTTTTCCCCACAGAAGGAACAGGTTCGTGGAAGAGAAACATTAGAAGGAACCTGTTTTAAGTTCATAGCCCTATTAGAAGATTGCAAGTTATGCAAACACTTCTTAGCATGAACTTCCTTTGGAGAACATCTCTTCATGTACTGTAATTCTGCCTGAAAATTGGTGATTGGTACAGAAGAATTTCTCATTAAAACATAGTTTTCCCTTTTCAAGGATTTGCAATGTTCTTGGGCTAGAATAAGGGATGCACCCAGTTTCTCTTTTTCAACACGAAATCTGTTTAGATCAGATGAATGTGTCTCGATCAAACGTTTTCCACTAATTGAGTCTTCTTTAACAATATTCTCAAGAACACTAATCTTTTCACGCTGTAGGCTAGTTTCTTGAATTAATTTTTCAATATTGTTGGAGAAGGACTCAATGATACTATAGAGTTCCCGTTCTCGACCAAGAGACTTTTCAAATTCATCAATGAGCTGAGCATGATTTTGAAAATCAATAGCCTCAGTACATTTTTTTGAGATTCTGGTGAGATCCATTTCATCTTTTGACCAAATGTCAAATGTCTCATTTGAGGGAATGTTATCAAAATTTTATAAAACAACCTTTTTACCTCGGGATTCGGAAGAATCAACTAAGGAGTTATCCTTTGAGGCAATCCTTAGACATTTTGCATAATTAAAAGCTTTGGAAGACATTTTGGTGTGCGTAAATGCAAGAGATGAACTTCCATCCACAAAGTTAGATCACTAGAAACACAGACTTATGAGGTCTTAAACGTGTTTGCCTGCTCTGATACCAATTGAAAAAGTGGGGGTCTAACAACCTCACCCAATATTTCGATTAACAATATACTTACAAGAGAATCAACTAGACAATTAGACTCAATCTTATAGAAAGTATATCAAAGAGTTATATCTCAATCTCTCAATTCAATCCGCAATAAAACAAATAATAATTTGCGAGCCCGATTGAATATAAGAGAGATAACTTGCACGGTACAAAAGACCATTGTTCAAGGATCAATAAATTTCAATCAACAACCAAAGGTTGGATTTACCAATTGATAGATTCAACGCACAACCTGTGATATTTCAATTATATATCAAAATATAATGCGAAAAAGAAATAACGCAGACACCATAAGTTTTGTTAACGAGGAAACCGCAAATACAGAAAACCCCCGGGACCTAGTCCAGATTTGATCACCACACTGTATTAAGCCGCTACAGACACTAGCCTACTACAAAGCTAACTTCGGTCTGGAATGTAGTTGAACCCTAATCAATCTCATATTGATTCAAGGTACAGTCGTGCTCCTTACATCTCTGATCCCAGCAGGATACTACGCACCTTATTCCCTTAGCTGATCTCACCCACAACTAAGAGTTGCTACGACCCAAAGTCGAAGACTTGATAAACAAATCTGTATCACACAGAAAAGTCTAAAGGAATAGATAAATATATCTGCCACAGATATACCTACGAGCTTTTGTTTTGTCTTTTGATAAATCAAAATGAATAGGAACCAATTGATAACCCGGACTTATATTCCCGAAGAACAACCTAGAATTATCAATCACCTCACAATAGTCTTAATTTATTAACGAAAAAAGATATTGTGGAATTACAAACGATGAGACGAAGGTGTTTGTCTTGCCTATCGGAGATATAAATCCCAAGCCAATCTTACGATTGTACTCAATCACGATAGAAACAGCAAGATCAGATCACGCAACTACAGAGAAAATAGTTGGGTATGGCTTCACAATCCCAATGAAGTCTTTAAGTCGTTAACCTACAGGGTTTCGTTAAAAACCTCAGGTTAAAGGAGAATCGACTCTAACTTATACAACTAGTATCACACAGGAGGTGTGGGGATTAGGTTTCCTAGTTGCTAGAGTTCTTCTTTATATAGTCTCCAAATCAGGGTTTGAAATCTAAGTTACCTTGGTAACAAAGCATTCAATATTCATCGTTAGATGAAAACCTGATTAGATTCAAGCTAATATCTTTCAACCGTTAGATCGAACTTAGCTTGTTATACACAAATGAAATGTAACTTCATTTAGGTTTGAGTAACCGTACCTAAACGTGTATACTTAGTTGGTTCAACAATGGTTAACCAATGGTTAGCCATATGAGCACTTTCATATCAACCATATTCATCTTTACCATAACTAGTTCAAATGACTCAAATGAACTAGTTAGAGAGTTGTTCAATTTCTTAGATCTTATAGAAGTATACAAGACACAATCGAAGCAAAATCGGTTTTGATTCACTCGAATCGATTCATGAACATTATAGCCATGGTTTGCAAAGATTGCATTCCTTATTATATAAATGTTTTAGTTCATGAACAAACCGATTTTAGAAAGTAACCTACCTAAGTATGCAAACGGGTACGCATACTTAAGTAACCGGATTGAGTTTGTTTTTCACTTTCAAACTCCAGCAGAAATTCACGGACGTGAACTTTCGCCAGTATGCGTACGGGTACATATACTCACCCGGATTTCCAACAACCATCAGTATGCGTACGGGTACGCATACTTTGGGTTCCCGGTTTTGGACTTTTAGAAAAATGTGAGAACACACTATGTTTATATCCAAAGATGGTTACATATTCTAATTCTCATTTAAATCATTGAAACTTTCTTAGAGGATGTTATATAGTTGTTATTCACAAACTATTTTTCATCAAAGCGATTTTCAAGTTATTGAAATAATCAACATGACTTTCGTCACGAGTAAAGATGGACTTGGCCAAAGTGAAAGCTTACCAACACTTATTTCGAGAAACAGATAAGCGAGATAAACTCGGCTCGAAATAGCAAATGTGTATAATCGAAGTCTATATAGCAATACGACTTTTGTCTCAAAATAGGAGATAAAATAGATAGTCTTTTGAGTGATAGATAAGTTCAAGTATCCACATACCTTTTGTTGATGAAGTTCCACAAGTTCCTTGAGTAGTTCTTCGTCTTCAATCGATGAACGCCGTGGAGTCTAAGGTTCAACTACACTTACTATCCTAATCCGAGACCTAGCTATAAGTAGATTAGAAATCAAGACTTATAGTTTTGGAAACTAAACTTGTCAAACAAGCTTGAGATAGTAATGCTTGCGAGTTCGACCTAGCAGTGCTCTAACAGGTCGAACGCAATTCCAAGAAAGGTAATCACCAACACTATCATACCAATTCCGCAGTCGAACACCAGAATAACATTCATGTTGAACATAAAACATAGAATCAAGATCACCTATGACAGAGTGCAGAAATACCTGTAGACCTTTGTCCGGAATAATAAGACAGACATAAAACACATAAGAAGGCATCTTTGTTTTGCCAACTTCAGTCACTTGGGTGGATATTTTATTTGTTAATATGAGAGATTTTATAAGCAAATGACAGAAACAAGGATTTTCTTCACCCCATGGCTGCAACCGGTGGTGAATAAGGAAGCTCAGAGTTACTTGACAGAACCAGTGACAGAAGATAGTCGAAGTGTCGATCGATGGTTGCTCTATAAAGTGTGACCTTAAAATGATAACTTCAAAGTAGTAAAAACACAACCATTGCTCATTTTTTCCTTCCCACTTCATGTACAGTTCACTACTTCCACAACCAAACAAGCGAAGTAATCTAAATAGCACAATGATAAACCATTTTGAACCACCTCCCTCTCCAAGATACTTGAAATCAATTGAAAGAACTTTAAATTTCCACCTCAAGTGATCCACCATCCCCCACATATATAAAATTTGAATCACTAGGAGTACATCATAAACCATATAAGACAACAACACATGATGCAAGAGACTTACAAACTGCAGTTCGGAAACCCCTTGCTGAGTTACCGACAAAGCAACAATTGAGATAAATTTATTGACAGCTTCAAAACTTCTCAACTGAATAAACAGAAGTCTAACTGATTGAAGATGAAGATTGGCAGTGACCAACAATTCATAGTGCTTTTGCAAACAATTGGAATCTTCTCCCCTCGTACCCCATACCTGAGGAGTCTTCTCTATAACAACCATTCTCGCACACAATAGTGGAGAAGTAGAGATGGTTCTATTACCTCTTTGTGGCATTTCGACAAACATCTCACTATTATCACCATAACCACTTCTTTTAACAAACACCAGAAAAATTGAGCCACCAAGAGATGAATCTGATCCTAACCCAAGTTTATGAACGATCTCATGAACAAAATTCCTCTTATAGTTAGCCATTAAAACCAAACCCATATGAAGTATTAAAAATTGAGAATGAACCTTATCCGAATAGAGGCTATACTCATCAGGAAAATACGAATTCTCTTCAACGATCTCAAACGCTTTTCCATGATCAAATAAGGAACACGTGGAAGAAAAATAAAGATAAAAAGCAACACCACCAGTCGCGCTTATCAAACCACTATCAGCCGTTGCACCAAATAATCTTTGTACCTTCTTAATTTCACACCTCAATATCAACAAAAGTATCAAAATTATATTTCTTTCAGACATTTGAACAAACAACTTCCTATCACTACCAATGTCATCCCCATTTATACACATACTGACCAATGAATCCATAAATAGAAAATTAAGATGATACCCATTTGTGTTAACCAGTTCATGAACAAAATTGCCATTGTAATTATTCCTTAGAATCGGACGCACATATACCAAGGAACAAGAAATATGTGTAACAGGACAAAATTCATATTTATCAACAAAATCAGAAAAACCCTTCTTAATTCCCAAGTCTTTACCACGATCAAACAAAACACGAGAAGAATTGATAGTAATGTAAAAACCTTCGCTGATTAGTAGGTTGTGGGTAGTAGTTGATCATGTTACCTATAAGCTCATCAATTTCCCACAATTAACCTCATTACTTGCAACTTGTTTAGGTTGAACCTTGACCCCAACATGCAAATGTTTCTCTTCGTAAAATAAAAACAAAGGGATCAGCGATTCGAAATTGACTGTGTCATCATCGTCTTCATCAAAGAAATAAGAAGGAATTAACTCGGATGATTCCAAAATATCAATAGAAGCTTCTTTCACTCTGAAAGGAGGTTGAAGAGTTGTAGCTGTAGCCTTAAGAAACAAGATCTGTTCCAACCTCTTCTCTGTCATGGCTAAGAATTTGGACCACCTCCGAAGAGATTCCGCTCGAAATGGAGAGTTAATTGATCTCAACCAAAGGTTATAGTGAAAATGACAAGTTTTTAAGTCTTCTCTTTCTAATCTTTCTAACTTCATTATAGGTACAACCTTTCCATTCATTTCTACCCATTTTTCCTCCATTGAAGGATCTCCTGTAATTGCAGAGTACGCACAAGAACTACTGGATGATACCATTTGTCATGGACTTACTTGTGATTCCACAACAAGATATGATAGTAACTAGGACTTGATTGCCTAAACATTAAAGTAACTAACTGCAGCCACACTGGACTGAGTTCCTCTTCTATTTTCTTTTCACAAACCTCTCAATATAGAACTTCCAGCTTATAAGCTACTTCTTCTAACCTAACATCTACGGATGGTCGCATCCTAACCCTCATTACAAATAATAAGAACACCCATTGTATGGTTAAAAGCTACCAACTATAGATTATGCTAAATACTGACATCCAAGTGATATGGGCACCCTCCCCCAAGGATTGGGACATGACACATGACTGCGGCTAATATCTACGGTGTTCACATTCTACTTTCAACTTACCAAAACCGTGGCCAAAAGTCGTTATTTACTTAATTGAAGTTCTAGTTCAAGCTCTTGTTTGAAAGCGAAATTAAATCAGGTTTGATGCGCCTAATGGTTGGGCGTAGATAAACTTTACTTTTTGCGCCCAATAAAATCTGATTTATCAAAAAGATTTTATAAGTAAAGAAAACCATACCAATTAACCTTCTCTTCAAGGTGACGTGTCATCCAACTCCTAAGTTATATTTGGACAACCATAGACGTTTGCCTAATGGTTCCAATGTCTAGGTTTTCCTGAGGGGAATATGGCTAATGGTTAGAAACTTAAAGATGTCTAGGTTAATAGGAGGAAGTTAAGTAAAAATGGTTAAAGCAACTTTTTTTTTTTACTTTTTTCAAAATAAATAATGTTGGAAAGTTCAAAATAGGTCATAAAGTCAAACAAGTGAATATCACACATCATTAAATACTAACCCTTATATCAATAACTTTTGTCTCATCCCAAGTACAAAAAAGAAAGCAAGATGTAAGTGTGTTGCATCAATCTTTAAATACATCTACTCAACGTCAACTTATAATCCTATTATCTCTTCCCCTAAGCTCATTTTAAAAATTTGAAAAAACCCTTTTCTTAAAAGAAAAAAAAAACTCAACTTTATATAAAACCCCACAGACAAAACACCAAATCTACTCAAAACCAGACCAAATATATGATATGTCTTATGTAGCCATTGAGATAAATATATTAAAAAGCTCATTCAAGTTTAAACCCCATCGTCTCTTTAACTGTTATTGAACCTTCAAAATGATATTCTTCATGATGTTTTCCATCTTTCTTCTTCATACGCATCGGAAATTGTAAAAGTCTATCTACCTGACCCGACATCAGAAGTAGTAGACCTTGATATGTCTATATTCCGCAAGGAATTTGAAGAATATATCAAAATCTGATGAGTGCCTATGCCTCTCTTCATATTATTTTGAAACTCAAGCTCCTAGATGAATTGTTCACTAGTATAGAGCCTAATGAGTATATAAGCTCCTAGCTGCATTACCCACTAATGCCGGAGTCTGCCGAGTATTTATTCTATTCTATGTTCCCCGGCTGAACTCTTAATATTGGTATGACATGACAATTAGTGTTCACTCGCAGCTGAGTAGCATGAATTTCCCGAAGTATCAAGATTAAGGTCTGCATGAAAGTACTCAATCAGCAGATGCGCTAACTGCCCTCTTAGGATAAAATTAAAGAATTTTGTGTTAACACACAGAATTTATCAAATTTGTTCAATTTTGTGATAGCTCACATGATTCAAATTTTGGCCTAACTAATTTGCAAAAATTAGTTTTTTGTGCCCTGCGTAATATCTCGAACCCTATTGGTCGAGACCAAACCTAGGTAAGCTAGGAAATTAATCCGCCATGGAGCTAGTAGGAGCAAAGTCCTACCAGAAATCAGAAAACAAGAAAGAAAGAGGAGCTGTGGCAAATAGGAGTAGCAGCAAGAGGAGGCGTGGCCGCGCCACTTGGCCGACCAATTTGCCTCAGCAGGCGCCACGTGTGGCCGACTGGCCACACTCCATGTTGCTGCTTACTGGCCCTTTTCCCATCGACCAATCAGATCGCTTTAAACCCGCCACACGCACTTTTAAATAAAGTTGGTAGTCGGTTGGTCAATGCGCCTCATTCCTGAAGGAATCTAATCTAGACTGCCCATGTCAGTCTCAAAAAACGATCACGGACACACGTTTTGACCAGTCGATTTATCAAACCTAGTCGCCTCCTAACATGGTCGGACAAGCGCCATCGTGTACACCGGCGGGCCTACTAATGCCTGGGCCAATCGGCATCTCTCCAACTCGCAAGCGGAGCCACTAAACGTTTACCAAAGCAGTTGGACACATGATTTACAAAACCCTAATTTCTATTAAGTTGCATTACATTACTGCCGCAAAACGATCTTGGCCGCTCAACTTCGCCAGCCGGATTGACCGGCCTGGATTCGAACTTAATCAAAGTGCAAGGAGCGAATACGTTCACCGGCGGCCCAGCTATTGTGCTAGCCGATCGAACAACTCCCAGCGCGTGCCAACACAAAAAACGTTGGCCCTAAAATAGGTTGGCCATACGGCTTTTATAAAACCTAAATTAAATCAACGGCGGCCCTTAACTGCCGCAAATCATCTCGGCCGCCAAACTTCGCTAGATGATTTGGCCGGCCTAACTCCTATTTTAAGTAGCCAATAAGATGTGGCCATGATCAACGGCCACTCCCCTTCCATAAGACGCGATCGGCAAAGCCACGACCCCCCCATATGGATCCCAAACGATCGTTCAAAAGGGGCTGGTCGAGCCGCTTACATGAATTTTAAGGCAGCCATTAACTACCGCAAATCATCTCGGCCGTCCAACTTCGCCAGCCGAATTGACCGGCCAAGATTAAATCCTAGGCGACCAATAAGATGTCACCATAGTCGCCAGCCATCACTCTCCTATAGAGACCGACCGGCCTGCCTTTGGCGCGCGTGAATGGCTCCTGGCAGCTTCCTGAAAATGGCTAGTCATGCTCCTTTAAAGAAATTAAGCTCCCTGACTAATTTAAACGAGCTTTATACAACGATGCCTTACATGCATCGATTATTTTGAGATGCTTGCTTAAAAGCGATGCTTTACATGCATCGAATACATACGATATTTTACGAATATCGGCTTCACAAATAACTCAGTTATTTAACCTAATAGCGTCACATGCTATTCTTTGCGGAAAGTCTCATGACTTGGCTCGTTGGTCTTGCACACAAGACCCACTTAGCAACCTGCTGCATATTTTTCTATAAAATTACTCGAGACATCAAACATGTCACAAACTGGGGGTTGTTTATCAGAGTATTGGTCTGGCGGTTTACAGCGTGCGGCGTGCAACACGACCATTATAAGAAAGTGTCAGGGAAAGCGAACAATTAGATGTAGCAGAGAAGTAGTGGGTGTAAACTAGCAGTCTTCTCTCATAATAAGACGTGGTTTTCAACATTTTTACACGATCCCCACTTCTCCATCACTCAACTACTCCCATTTCCTATGAAATCAGGGTGCGTGCAACTCTGACTATATAAATAGGTTTTCTACCTATTTCAACGAACAACAGAGTTTTGGTTATCAACACAATTATCCATAAAAATACCCAGAACTGATAGCTTACATTCAGCAAGCCAGTTCCATATTCTGATACAAGTCATAAAATAGCCAAACCATAAGAGTTAACCATTCTGATCTCAACACATTCTTCGCTTCCCTCCCTAAGATTAACCCTTCTCCTTCACTTTGTGACCGAAGCAAGATTGGAATGGCCATTTCTTGGTTTAGGCCAGGATTGTACAGATTGATCTCTCGAATCTAAAGTACTCCCGTGCAGTGCATTTGTTTAGGTTTTAGATTCGTTTCTCGGCGGCACACCCAAATTTACCAAAACCAGCAGAATCAGTTTTTACCCCAAAATAACTGGCGACCACAGTGGGAGATTAATCTCTCGGTTGCGAAAATCATTTTTCCCAATTCCATTTTCAATTTCCTAAATTTCTCAAGATGGTTGATCTTAGGAATGGTTCAGAAATCCTCAATCCCAATTTTATTTCTCCCAGCACTGACAATACTTCACATGTCATTCCTGAATCCGTTCTTTCATTCAAAACCCTTATTGAGGCTATGGAGTCTCAATATTTAACAATTATTCACGATTTGATGAAAATCCTGAATGATATTGTCAGGGATTAATCTATTATTGTCAAGATACAGGACGAAGTATTTACGCTTTTGAAAGTCCTCACGGATCAACTATCAAAGGGACCAACACGTAATCATTCTGGAGGAAACGCCATCAACAATTCATTTTGGATCAATACTGATGGTAGTAGTCCTTCTTCCAAGACTCATATTCCTAGTCATGGTGAGGAAGATGAAGCCTATTGTCACATTGAATGGAATGGTATCCACCAACCTAACTTGTCTTCTCATGAAGATCAAGAGATGTTTCCTCAAGCTCAGAAAGAAGACTCGTGGGATTTATCACCTTCTCATCAGAGTCCTCGCAATGAAAAGGTGATCTCATTATGTGCGTCCTTCTTGGAAAATATCAATTCCCATATTGCATTAGAAGGTGCTAAGAGATCCGCTGCTTTACTCAGTCGATCCGAACCGTCCCAGAATGAAGAAGCTCGTAAAGATGTTCAGGAAAGCAGGCGTCCTTCCAATAAAAGATCTAACCTCCCGTCAATCGCTAGTGAAGGAGGAAAGAGAAAAGATCCAGCAGCGGAACAACAACACAAACGTGCGGCACCAGCGCATCAAACGGCTCCATTCCGGAAGGCCGCGGCTAAGACTTCTGCGCAACAACAAGAAACTGGAGATGCTACTCCAAACTTCCCGTTCCCGATCGAAGAAGTAATTGAACTCCTGGAAGTATGGATTCAAGATGATGCCATCAAACTAGCTCCTATCAGGCGCCCACCAACTGAGGAAGAAATGATAAATCCCAAATATTACCGTTACCACAGGATCGTCAATCATCCAACCAATGAATGCAACAAATTGAAGCGCATTTTCAAAGAAAAGGTAGATGCAGGGGAACTTCAATTAGGCACTGAAGGAGTTCGCAGAGACCCTCTTCCCATTAAGAGATGCATGATTTCTGGGGACTGTATCCACAAAACAGTATAGTCTATGATGGAGCATTTATGTGAGATTTTGTATTTCTCCAAGACACAACGTCAAGACGTATTTGCAGCCCTCAACCATGTTGTATCAGGCAAGCGGTTGTTTCCAGCCAGGGAAGCTGATAAGCACGTAAGTGTGACGCATTTTCACCCATAACTACATTATCTTGGACTAATTTTATTTCTAATAAAGTTGTTTTAAGTCTTTTCTAGGGAATAAGTTCTTACGGCAAAATTGGCTCGAAAAGTGGTGTTTTACACCCCAGGATAAAGTACTAAAGGCAACCCAGAAATGCACCGGAAGCACCCAAAAATGTGTCGGAGGAACCCCGGAAAAATTACTATCTACGCCCAAAAATTACTATTTGCACTCCATAAGACAAGTGCTAAAGGGACACCCGTGCAGGATTAGGGGGAGGACATGTTCTTCTCAAATTCAAAAGAATATTTTTGGCGGGAAAATAAACTTATTTCTCTGTCAGATTTTCGATCGATTTTTGGACGTGATTTAGTGAGATTCAATCCCTGAAACTTAATGGGTAGACGTGATATGACCATAGAAAGCTGTTATGGGTGTCTGTTTTGATTAGAATTCGCTGTAATCATCACATGGAGCAAAACAGAGTTACACACATTTTCACGGGATAACATGAATTACAGTGAGTTTGATGCCTGTAATGCACGAGTTTGGAGTGTGTTGGACCGTAATGGATACAAATAAGGAGATTTGACTTCTAAAAACGCGTGGAGGAGCTAAACAGAGAATGAAAATCTTGATTATTCCCGTACCATGAATAAAAGATATTGTGAATATTTTGGAATTAATGGAGGAGATTCAACGCCTGTTTTTGGTATAAATAGAGTCCCTGGGAGACTTAGAGAGGGGGTCGAGAGTTTGGGGTCGATAGAGAAGCTGCAGAGGTGGAGAAATCAAGTTACAGGAAAGTACCCTGCTGCTGCTGAGGAAGATGAACACGAAGAACATAAGACGCACATGAAACCGTCGTTCTTCAACAGTGACAGCGACAATAGGGTGAGGGTCGTATTGCTACAGTGACAGCAGCACTACACTTGTATCGTTCTTTGGAACAGTGATTATCCGACACTTTATATGCGTCACAAAATTCTGTTTGTAATCATTTTCTTCCATTTCATCATTGTAAACACCATTTGAGCTATAAATAAATCTTTTGAGCGTGTTTTCATCATGATGAGGTAAACCCCAACACTAGAACGACGGAGGAGGCCGAACTTCATACATGGGTAAATTTGTTTAATTTTTGTATGACTTTTGCACTAAAATTAATTTAAATATGATTTGATTAAATTGGTTGTCATTTGATTAGATGGGTCATGCTTATCTTAGGTGATTTGATGTCCCATGCTTAACATTTACAATCAATGTTTTGAGAATCTACCTTGGCAAAAATAGAGTCCATGTTTACCTTATGTTATGGAGATTGGACGAATCCTTAGTTCCAGTATCTCTAGCACCAATTGTAATATCATTGTATATTTCTATTAAATTTAAAAACTCAAATCTTTACAAGTCTTAGAGTTCGAATCATTTTTACTACAACTTCAAAATCACATCAGAAGCCGCTCTTAAACCCCAACCTCTCCTGGAAAGCACGACTGATAGATGCAACTGGGGACTCCTAGCCACTGCTTACTTGAAGGATGTCGAATTTGAAAGCACATTGATTGACGCGGCCTATGACTTTAACATTGTCACCGTCAAGACTCTGAGAGCTGCAAGGATTTCAAAGCAGGAAGCCGTCCACTATCCAACCATAATCAAAAACTTATAAGGAGAGTCCAGAGACGCTTACGGGTACATCAATCTCGAAAACAAGGTAGAAGATGCTATAACACATGCCAAATTTCATATAGTTAAAGAGTACCCTAATTATGATATGGTCCTGGGGCGCTCATGGATACACGGCAACAAGGCGAAGCTAGGAGTATGTCCTTTACCAGTGTCAATACCTGAAAGGGTCTCCAACAAGCCATCCAATCCTGAAAACTATTTGTTGCCATATCAGCAACTCGCGAATGTGACGCAACTGCCTGAAGAGAGCGCATCGGCATTTGTTCGCAGATTCTGGACACAAGTAAGTCTTATTGAACAACCTTTTTTTACAATCAGTCACTCCTCCTCCCGCCAAGGCTTGGGGACTCGATCCTATTATCAATCCAGCCATCACTAGGAGATGTGAATGGGATGCTGGTCTTTTCAAGTTTTTTTATCAAGAGTTTAGAAGCTGTCACAGTCAAAGATGAGGAATCTAAGAGTCAAGTAACGGTGCAACATCCGAAGCCGTTTCAAGTTTGAGATATGGTAGTGAGAGTTGCTTCTCAACCTGCTCCGTCTGATTCCGCAGAAAGGAAAGACAAGCCGTACCTAGTGGCAGAAGTTATTTTTGGAGGATACTGCAAGCTCATAAATGCTGACAAGCTAGAAGGCGTAGTAATACACACCCGGTGGCTCAAACCCTTCAATACCTAAGGTGTCACGCCGCCCTTTCCTCCAACATTCCTTTTAGTGTTTCCTCTAGCAATTTCTCTTTTCATGCAATATTTGTAATTCCTCCAAAATGATTGCACTGCTTGCATTCATAATTAGGGTTTCAATTTGTCAGTTAATCGAAGCATCATTTCCCTTTTAGAAATATCTTTACTCCTGAATCATCTCAAGGAAAAGTCTCGAGTAAACCCAAACCCTCATAAAGTCATTACCCATTGGTTCAAAACCAGAAAAAATAAAACCATGAAAAAGACATCTCATATCTTTCAAAGAGTACCGAAGAGGGGAATACATAAAGGAAAAAAGAGAGCAAGATGACCAAAAGAAATCATCAAGAAGCCAGTACATTCTTCTTAGAGAAAGCGTCCTTCGTGCAGCCTGCTTCAACGACGAAACGGCCTCTCAGTCACCACCTCATTGTGCCTAGACCCCGGAAAGAAGTTTCATCATCTGCAATTTTTCATATTTTGGAAAATCCCTTCATGGAATCAAGAAGCAGCGAGCTAGCGCATGTGGTACTCCCAGATTGTAACTACTTTTTCAGGCGTGTCCAATCACGTCATGCGCGCTATTAATTAGAAGTAGAGCCTCCACACCTAACAAATACAGCTATTGGATTTCTTGTTTATGGAAGCACAACACATGTGATATACAAGGGTGATATCAAATGGAAGTTACAGGTTCGTGGCCGAATCCTCAATCTTCACCATTGCGTCCCCTACTTAAAGCTGTTGTTATTAGGGTTACATATGATAAATATCATCATGGAAACGGTATCCGGTCACATGAAAGGAAAAAACATCACCACTTATGTGTGTCGCCTTCACATCTGCCACATCACATACTCTGAACTCAGCACTGCCCACCCAAGGCCTGCATGAAGCTGCGCGTCAACAACCACATCGTCGAAAAAGTCAGATTCGGTGTTTCTAGATTTCCAATTTCCTATGGAAGGGGTGCATGGCTGCCAAGAGAGTTTGGATATAATATAGATCTATCAAGTGCGACTACCGCCCATTGATCAACAAGTGACGAATCCAAAAGATTGTCGCCTTCGTCAATTTTTCAACCACCGTACTAGCAAATGCAATGGAAGTACATCTTTTAGGAGAAAATAGGCTCAGGATAATTACACCTGGGGACTGCCAGCATAGGATGCCTTCACGCTCCTCAACCAGGTTATTTCTGATGTCAGCATCATCACTGTCAAAGCTTTACGAGCCGCAGGAATTTCTCAACATGAAGCCATACACGTGCATCAAAGACTCAAAATACAGCTCTAGTGATCAAACAGAAGCGCAACTGGGGACTTCCCAATCGCATCCCATCTCATACAAGCATTCCAAGCATATTGTCATCGCAATCAGAAGGGAAAGAATGAGCCTATGAGATAAAGAGTCAGAATGAACGCAATTTGATTCCAGTCAATGCTCGGAGTTTAAAGAAAATTTTAGTCGCGACTTAGCAGTCCAGACACCAAGCAATTTAAAGTCAAGGCCTCTTGCAATTGAGCGCAATGGAGTTTGGAAAATTTTGAAATCCACTGGAGAGGCCAGATACTCATTTCTATGGAGACATGACCTTATTACACATTCTGGAGAGGATCGATGGAGTTCGCTCAGGAATTGATGAAATTTCAAAATCGTGAAAGTTATACGTACAACTAAAGTTCGTACTTGCAAAAAGAAGAAGAAAGAACAAGATATACCTTGCCGCTGACGATTGGCACACTCGTGATAGAGCTGCTAACAACGACGAAGAGGAGCCGACTGCTGCAGATGAAAGCACGGAGCCAGACGAGCAACAAAAAACAGAAGAAGGATTCCTTCTTTCTCCATGGACGGGAATGAATGGCTGGGCCCATAGCACTCATACCCATAGCCGAGCTAGCAATACGCTACTACGAATACCATTAGCCATGCGGTCCTGTTGCTGAAGGCCGATTGGAATTTTCCTGGTAATATCTACCTGCTTTTTCTTTTCAATTTTAATCTCGTCTGTCACCATCAAGTGCTTACCCGGCAACAATGTCACTGTTACGTGCTAAGCATGTGACTTAATGTTGATGGTGGTTTTTAGTATATGGCGAAAACTGTAAAAGTCTATCTACCTGACCCGGCATCAGAAGTAGTAAACCTTGATATGTCTATATTCCACAAGGAATTTGAAGAATATATCAAAATCTGATGAGTGCCTATGCCTCTCTTCATATTATTTTGAAACTCAAGCTCCTAGATGAATTGTTCACTAGTATAGAGCCTAATGAGTATATAAACTCCTAGCTGCATTACTCATTAATGCCGGAGCCTGCCGAGTATTTATTCTATGCTATGTTCCCCGGATGAACTCTTAATATTGGTATGACATGACAATTAGTGTTCACTAGCAGCTGAGTAGCATGAATTTCCCGAAGTATCAAGATTAAGGTCTGCATGAAAGTACTCAATCAGAAGATGCGCTAACTGCTCTCTGAGGATAAAATTAAAGATTTTTTTGTTAACACACAGAATTTATCAAATTTGTTCAATTTTGTGATAGCTCACATGATTCAAAATTTGGCCTAACTAATTTGCAAAAATTAGTTTTTTGTTCCCTGCGTAATATCTCGAACCCTATTGGTCGAGACCAAACCTAGGTAAGCTAGGAAATTAATCCGCCATGGAGATAGTAGGAGAAAAGTCCTACCAGAAATCAGAAAACAAGAAATAAAAAGGAGCTGCGGCAAATAGGAGTAGCAGCAAAAGGAGGCGTGGCTGCGCCACTTGGCCGACCAATTTGCCTCAGCAGGCGCCACCTGTGGACGGCTGGCCACACTCCATTTTGCTGCTTACTGGCCCCTTTCCCATCGACCAATCAGATCGCTTTAAACCCACCACACACACTTTTAAATAAAGTTGGAAGTCGGTTGGTCGATACGCCTAATTCCTTAAGTAATCTAATCTAGACTACCCATGTCAGTCTCAAAAAACTATCACGGCCGCACATTTTGGCCAGTCGATTTATCAAACCTAGTCGCCTCCTAACATGGTCGGACAAGCGCCATCGTGTACACTGGCGGGCTTACTAATGCCTGGGCCAATCGGCATCTCTCCAACTTGCAAGCGGAGCCACTAAACGTTTACCAAAGCAGTTGGCCACACGAGTTACAAAACCCTAATTTCTATTAAGCGGCATTACATTACTGCCGCAAAACGATCTTGGCCGCTCAACTTTGCCAGCCGGATTGACCGGCCTGGATTCGACCTTAATCAACGTGCAAGGAGCGAATACGTTAACCAGCAGCCCAGCTATTGTGCTTGTCGATCTAACAACTCCCAGCGCGCGCCAACACCAAAACGTTGGCCCTAAAATAGGTTGTCCACAAGGCTTTTATAAAACCTAAATTAAATCAACGGCGGCCCTTAACTGCCGCAAATCATCTCGGCCGCCCAACTTCGCCAGATGAATTAGCCAGCCTAACTCCTATTTTAGGTAGCCAATAAGATGTGGCCATGATCAACGGCCACCCCCTTTCCATAATCCGCGATCGGCCAAGCCACGGCCTCCCCATATGGCTCCCAAACGATCGTTCAAACGGGGTTGGTCGAGCCGCTTACATGAATTTTAAGGCAGCCATTAACTGCTGCAAATTATCTCGGCCGTCCAACTTCGCCAGCCGAATTGACCGGCCAAGATTAAATCTTAGGAGACCAATAAGATGTCACCATAGTCGCCAGCCATCATTCTCCTATAGAAACCGACCGGCCTGCCTTTGGCGCGTGTGAATGGCTCCTGGCAGCTTCCTGAAAATGGCTAGTCATGCTCCTTTTAAGATATTAAGCTCCGCGACTGATTTAAATGAGCTTTATACAACGATGCTTTACATGCATTAATTATTTTGAGCTGCTTGCTTAAAAGCGATGTTTTACATGCATCGAATACATACGATATTTTACGAATATCCGCTTCACAAATAACTTAGTTATTTAACCTAATAGTGTCACATGCTATTCTTTGCGGCAAGTCTCATGACTTGGCTCGTTGGTCTTGCACACAAGACCCACTTAGCAACCTGCTGCATATTTTTCCATAAAAATACTCGAGACATCAAACATGTCACAAACTTTGGGATGTTCATCAGGGTATTGGTCTGGCAGTTTTCAGCGTGCGGCGTGCAACACGCCCATTATAATAAAGTGTCAGGGAAAGCGGAAAGTTAGTGGTAGCAGAGAAGTAGTAGGTGTAAACTAACCGTCTTCTCTCATAATAAGACGTGGTTTTCAACATTTTTACACGATCCCCACTTCTCCATCACTCAACTACTCCCATTTCCTATAAAATCATGGTGCGTGCAACTATGACTATATAAATAGGTTTTCAACCTATTTCAACGAACAATAGAGTTTTGGTTATCAACACAATTATCCAGAAAAATACCAAGAACTGATAGCTTATATTCAGCAAGCCAGTTCCATATTCTGATACAAGTCATAAAATAGCCACACCATCATAGTTAACCATTCTGATCTCAACACCTTCTTCGCTTCCCTCCCTAAGATCAACCTTTCTCCTTCACTTTGTGACCGAAGCAAGATTGGAATGGCCATTTCTTGGTTTAGGCCAGGATTGTACAGATTGATCTCTCGAATCTAAAGTACTCCCGTGCAGTGCATTTGTTTAGGGTTTAGATTCGTTTCTCGGTGGCACACCAAAATTTACCAAAACCAGCAGAATCAGTTTTTACCCCAAAACACCATCCATGTATGTTATTGATTTAATAAAAAAATGGTTTTCTCCCACTTCTTTTTCTTTTTGTTTTTCTTCTCCAACTCTAAAATTTAAAACTAAATAACTCAAATAATTATCCTAACACTAACTATATAAACACTAACAACCGATTATTAAAGGGAAAATTAACCATTACGAAAGATGAGAGATAACGGGTGGCTTCATTTTAGGTTTTGATGACCTGTTTTTGTGTTATTAGTCGCCCCTAATTCCTTTCAAGTCTCCCCTAAAAATGCAAGGATGAATAATCCCAGGTGTTAAAAAAAGATATGGTTCCAGGATATCGCGTATTTTAAAGGTCTTCTAAAACTATCTTACAATTACTCACACATGTATGGCGCATCATATCCATATACCATCCTCATCTCTTATCTTAAGTAGGTTTGAGGATTAGAGGTCTCAAGATCAGCATGGTCACCAGAAACACACATTTCTGGTTCTAGGAAAATTACTGATGGTGACAAATATAAGAAATTGGTTCTAGATATCAATAAAAAAACAAAAACAAATGGGAGGTCTTTTTTGGGGTTTGATGTAGAACTGATGTATTTCGTATCTTTATTGTTCATTAATCCCTTGCTACTATTTTTTTTTATTGAAGCAAAAAAATGACCCGCCTCTACTATCTAGCCTTCTTAAATACTAAGTTTACATCAAACATTTAAGAAAATTTATACAACACAGTATCTGAAGAAATAATTACATTACTAATGTGTAATATGTTTCTCAAAACTAGACATGGAAAGTTCATTGAAGTGCATTGTGATTTTGATCAATGGGTCCTGGAATCTAGAGAGATTTAGAGATATAGGGTTAAACAGAAGGAAATCAATGTACAACTAACAAACTATGGAATAATATTGAAGTGCTCACATACTTCTACACTTCACAAAGTTATCAGAAATTGATAATGCTGCATAAATCTAACGATGCAATGAATCCTAACACAAGATTGATAATGCTGCATAGTCACAAGTTAAAACCCTAACCTTAATCACAAACGAATCATGCGTACCCGTACCACTGTAGCACTGTGGTACGTATACATGATGAATGGTGCCGCTTTCACACAAATTCCTACCCCCTTGTCCATAGTTTTCCCCGTGTGAATTGAGGAATTCAAATTCTATGGTGTCTCAAGCGTTGCGACCCCACAACTAACACCACACGGGCCAGAGGTCTTTCTTGTAACAATTTATTTAGCATAACAATTCTTGTGATCAAATTTCCTTGAAGTGTGATAACTTCTTCTCCATCTTGATCAAACTGATCAGTCATCCATATCTCTACCAAGACTCCACCATAGCGCATGATCGATTATTTCATTGCGATATGGAATTCGAGTACTGTAAAACTGTTACGTTCAAACCCCCAGCACCAGTGTATGTGGAACAATGGAACAAACTGCAAATAAAACGACACTACCCAATTATGAGTCTCAATGTACTCCATGGAGTTTCAAGTCATATGGGAGGTCAATGCTTAAAGACACCACATTATAAATTATCAGCAAATAGACAAGCCAACATAGCTGAGATGATAAGTCAAGGAAGATGGGATGTGAAATTCATAAGACACCCAACACCACATGAACTAGCATAGATAAAAGCTTTAATGGTCTTTCTGGATTCTCCTTCTCCTATAATAATGCACGTAGATAATATTATATAGCAGACAAGTGAGAAATTTTGAATTGTAATAGGTAGTGCTGTTGAGGTTAACAGTTGTATGTATTTATACAAGGGAAACTAAAATATTGTGCTTTTTATCTATATACTTGGTGTATTTTTAACACACGATCCATATTTTTATACTTAAGATAGTATTAATGCATAAGAAATATATTAAGATATTATTGATACATTATTGTGTTATCATGATTTTAAAAAAAAAATATTAACTGCAATGGGAACATGTTACACATATTACAAGTATAAGATTCTATAAATCATAAACAAAATATAGGAATGAAACTGAGAAGGTAACCGTTTGCTTAAGTTAAAGATATCAAAAATGATATACAAAAGAAAACCATAATCAACAACATCATTTCTTCTCCCCACACCAAGAATAGTATAGAAAAAATCATAAAATAAAAAAAAGATGACCAGTAACCCTCTTAAGGACAAAAACAGTGAACAATTTTCAAAGTTATATTCAGTACCTCACACCAATTAGGATAACGAGAAAATATTCTTCTTTGGAGATAATAATATCGTTGCTACCAAAAACATTATTAGTCGATTGAAGAAACAATAAAGCGAGTTGATGATTAAAATCCCCAAATATGTACATAAGATTCTTATACTTTATGACTTCTGTCTATAGAGATCCAAAATTATCACCTACCGTCGACATTCACGAAAAATATTCTGAAATTATATTGAAGGAATCATTATTACTGATGATCAAGTGAAAGAGTTTTCTTTAATCTGGGCTTCTATAAACGGTATGGTAAAGATTTATGTTATTGATAGATAATTCAATAAACAGGAATGGAAACAAAAGCTTAAAACTTATACTACCATTGGAAGTGGAGGTAACTATGTTGGTAAAATGTTAGAGTGCATGTGAACAATGTCTAGTTAAGGTGTCTAATATATTACAAGGATTTTGCCATCTATGCAACAAGTTGCGACTAACTAAGTTAAGATACAACTTGTCTCTCAAGTTTGATTTATTCTTAGAGGGAAAGATTATTTTTTTATCGCAGGGAATTACACCAAAGATGGTAATTAAAAGTGTACGTATAAATTTTTTTCCTTGAAACAATAAAGGAAAGTGTAACAATTTCCAAAAACGAGTCTCGGTCGAATTGCATTTTAGGTTTGTAAACTCTTGTTAGGTTCGCGAAGCAAATGAGAAAAAAATCTCATTTGATATTTTTTTTTAACTTAGATTCGCAGACTCAATCAATTAGGTTTGCGAAGCCATGTAAAAACAAGTCTAAGTGGAATTTTTCTTAACTTTGGTTCTCGAATTTATGTGAGAAAAAGTCTCATTAGAAATATTACATGTCTCTGGTTTGCGAACTAAAAAAATTCCGGTAGAAAAACTACATAACTCATTGGGTTTGCAAACTCAAAGAGTAGGTTTTTGAACCTATAACTCACAAGATTTTTCTTTCCTGATTCTAGTGTAGAATCTTGACAAGCGAGAGCTTGTACTTCGAAACCTCATTAGACTTAGACATTTGCTAGTCCATAACAAGAACCTCCTTTATATGTCATTCAGTACTGAAGCCTTTGACTTTCATATGCTATATATAGAAGAAAACGTAATCCACAAGGAAAATAAATCTTCAAATGATGTCTTTGTGTGATCTCCAGTCTTCAATATTCAAGGGTAAATTGAGTGAATCTTATAACTCTACCACCTAAATTAATTCTTATCCTAAACAATTTTAGTAGACTACAAATCAAGAAATAGTTTTGGAATCTACAATATGACAACATACTCGCCATAACAATGCTCGTGGGTTCGAATGAGCAATGCTCTAACAATGCTCTATTGTTATAGATGTCAATAAAAATATGAAAAATTGTGAAATTATTTCCATTGTAAAATTACGAAGAAGATGCGATTTAGACAGTATGATTCCAGGGTAAATATATTAAGTACTGATAGTGCTATCAACTAGTTGCTATCAGAGAGTATGACAGTATGATCTGTAAGAGTTGGGGAACATAGATCCATCATAGTTAAATCTTCATAGATTATAAGATTTTTTACCATGAAAATTAACTGATTTTTTACCCCTGTCAAGATTCGGAGGTTCATCGGAAGGACAAAAAGTGTTCCTTAGGAATCTTTGTATATATATATATATAGTAGAAATTTATAGATTGAGTCACAAAAACAATTGATTACTTAACCAAGGTTTAATGGTAACCCAAATAGGGATGGAAATGGGGCGAAGACCTTAAATCCCATCCCTCCCGCCCATTCAGAAAAATAAAACTCAATCCCTACCCCTATCCATTAGAATTGGGATGGAAACGGGTTTTTCATGGGTTATCCATAACTTTATAAGATATATTTAGAACTCTGTCACAATGTCGTAAGTGCTATTAAGTATACTCAGAGTGAAACCAAAAGTGCAAATTATTTTATACTGACAGTGAAACTATCAAGCACTGAGTTTTATTTCTCAAATTGTTTACAGTCCTTGGTTACAATCCAATAAACTTGATTATAAAAATAAATAATATAATTAACGTTCGAAGATCGGTCATCAATAATATAAATTATATTAAGTGAGCTATAAAAATTCCTTATGTACACCGTATCCTTGATAAGTCCTATGAATACATAATAAAATAATAAATAAAACCTAAAATAATATTTATATAACAAAAATCTTAAACTTAGGTATGAAAGATACGAGACGGGAATTATCCATACATGTACCTGTACCCGACCATGTTCCCCATTTGTGCGGGTAAAACCCTACCCAATAGGGGCGGATATCCACGAGGATGGGTTTGGGTGGGGAAAATTGCCATCCTTAAACCCAAACTTTCAAATACAACTTTTTTTTTTTTTAATTTACACCCACCAGAAGTGAACAAGTCCCAAGGATTTTATTTTCCAATATTATTGCCACCTCATACACTTGAAAATAGCAGTAAAAGTTTGTAAAAGTTTTATGGATAATTTTGGAGAAAGAGGAAAGGTGGGGTTATGTCTAAGGTGTTAGTATAAGTTATTTTGTTAACTAGGTCATAGATATATCTTCTTTATTCCTTAATAAATGGTTCTTGAATTCATCCTTGTGGTTTTTGGATAATTCCTCATTATTGTTGTTTGATTATGTTATTTTGCATTAAGAAGTGTTCCTAGCTAATATGTTATTCTTGCAATAAACTCTTTACTTTGGTTATGTTTGTTCGAAGAAAATCTTGAAGATGAATCTGCAATTTGAATCAGATTGATTCAAAATATTGCCGGACTTGTCCATGATTTATTTTTATAGAGCTATACTCTTTTTTGTAAATCAGATACACCCATGATATTTAGTTTAATAATTGTGCTGAATTTCTATGTACGGGTACCTATAATACAACAATCCGGAGAAGGTTGTAGGTTGTTGATTCGCTTCTATGGAGTGATACACTTTTGATGTCAGATTAATAGGGCCTAAAATACAATCAGTAATTATATTCCTTTGTCAATGTTTAGTCGAATTTATTTATTTTCGTGAGGAAGTTATTTACATCTTGTTGACTCACGTTTCAACATTACCCATCGCCCCTTTGTGATTTAATGTATTATCTAGGAGGGAAGATCCACTCACATGGTTATATTCACTGTATCTCACATTTTAAGTGACATTTTCCCGGGTAAAACCTAAATCATAAAAATTTGAAGTTAATATTTTGCGGATACGTTCCTCTTACAAAGCTCTACAGACCTACCAAAATTGAGCACGTTCCGAAGTACCAAACCTTACTATCTATGGATCTTAATTTCATTGGTTGAAAATCCGTCAGTTTCAACGACTAATTTTCAACGTTGTAAATGGTAGTGTTACGCGTCTCGGAATATGCTCATTTTTAGTACGAATGTAGATCTTTTTAAAAAGAACATATTCCCTAAATACCAGTTTCAAATATGTCACCGTTAAAATTTTATTGAAAAAAATATCGTTCAAAGTGTGAGATAGCGTGATTATAAAAGTGTGAAGGGATCCTTCCTCATTATCTAGAATGATTGTGTTGATAATTGGATGTCCAAGAACTCACATGCATGCATAACTTAATATGCCCTGATTTTTAATATCTTCTTCGTTTCAAGTTAAATTAATATCTTCTTCGTTTCAAGTTAAATTTGTAAAAATAATGGGGGGTTAGAATACTTACTATCCATGGAAACGTATAATCCCAAAGAAAAACAAAGCTAGCACATGTTTTTCACTATTTTTAGTGGACTTAACCATTACTAGAAATAGTCAAAATCGTAGTTTACATACCTTTGTCGTTTTCACAAGCCGCCAGAAGGCTTGGGAAAATATGCCATCTTGAGAACGATAAAAAAAACCATGCAAACAATAGCTGAAATCATCAAAAGCTCATAGTTTATCACTTCCTTCGTTCAAGACAGATTTGAACAAGTGATGGGTCGCCAAAATACTTACAGATTATGAGCTCCACAAACATATTATTCTGAAACCCATGCAAGAAAAAGTTGGCTTACTTTTTTACATTTTTCAATAAACTAACCATTACTGGTGAAAAATAAAATTATCAAAAATTGTTAGGTACCATAACTTCTTCGCTTTTCGTCGAAATGTTTCCACATAGCAGGGAAGGCCCTAGCAAGGGATAACCCATGCTATATATAGCCTGTCCCTGTATTTTTCCCAGTAGTTTTTTGTGTAGGAGAATTTTTTGAAAACTAGTATTCATCCCACTTCTATTTATGATTAATCAACGTAGTTTTACCTTGAATAACTTTTCGCCCATAATTTTGTTTTAAACGTAATTTTTTTTCCTCATCTCATCCATTTATTTTTCCGCAATCCACATTCAGAAAAAAAATCCAATCACGTTTTGCTATTAATTTTGTGGATTTAAATTTTTACTTAGCCTATTTATCTAGTACTTTATAAGAAAATCCAATTAACCTCTAATTATGCCATTCATTCCAAAGAATTCATCGTGACGTTCGCCAAATCAACAATCACTGGTATTCTAGTTTCCTAGAAAGATTTCTGGATTGGTCCCTGCCATGGTATGTCGAGCATTTTTGTGGACAAATAGTAGTTCGTCCTGATGTTATATAATATGATCCACAAAGGTAAATTGAGCATTTCAGGCTCATAATTTCTCGGTTTTATTATTTTGTTTTGTTCTATGTTTCTTTGTTCTATTGTATTTTCAATTTTATTCGATCTTTCAGATAATTCTTCGTGTATATTTTTCTTTTTTAATATAGTATTTTTAGTCAAAAAAAAGAAGATTTTTTTTTCTTCACACAATTGGATTTGGATAGATTTTTGAAGATCAATATGTAGGAATACTCACTCATTAAGCCATCAACATCATAAGCAATATCCTATAGTATTCGTGAACAAAGTCTTGCGATTTCTTCATGACATACTATGATTCTTTGAAGTATTTTCATTTTATATTTGACACCCCAGGACAAACTGATCTCATCGGAGACAACTATAGAGCTAACTAGTTTAAATTTTGTGCTTCAACATTTGTAAGAATACTTTCCATGGTATTAAGAAGTTCGTATCAATCCACATTAACCAAAGAAAGAAAGTAATCAAGGTATAAATTGAGTAACTTAATAGATAGTATTATCGGATCAAATTTTGAATTGTAATAGGTAGTACTGTTGTTGAGGTTAACAGTTGTATATATTTATACAAGGGTAAATAGAATATTGTGTTTTTTATTTATATTCTTGGTGTTTTTTAATACACAAGCCATATTTTTGAACTTAAGATATATAGTATTAATGCATAAGAAATATATTAAGATATTATTAACTAAACAACCTTGAAACCGATTTCTAGTAATCCATATACCTAGTAACCGATTTATATTAAGCCATTTACCTAGAATTCGTCAAACTAGTAATCCATCTGTGTGGGAGGTGATACTGAGTTATTCTAATAAGGTGAAGAACAAGCAAGCTAAGGTACCGGTGCTTGCCGGAACATGGCCTCATAATCCGATTCAACGATTACACGAGAAATACTACTATCCTGGTACTAATGTCATGAAGAGAAGCTTCTGGAGACCTATAGCTGAAGGAAGACATGGTAAAAGAGCAATTGCTCGGGTAATCAAGCATCCGCGACTGAATCTACGAGGGAAATTCGACTTTCAGTTTGATACAGATGGAGGTTACTCCATGAACAAGAGAAAAGGTTGTTATTCATTCATTTTGTACGATAGAAATGGAGAAATTCTGAAATCGGTTTCTTAAGATGTTAGGGGAGTATCTGCAATGTTTCACGAATTTCAAGGTTTTATTTTAGTCTTGTTGAAGCTCATGATAATAGAATTAAAGTAAAATAAACTTATTTTACTATAATGAAAATAATGCATAAGATATTATTAAAATATATATAAAAAAATATTAAGCTCATGATAATACATTATTGTGTTATAATGATTTAAAAAATAAAATATTAACTATAATGCTAACATGTTACACATATTACAAGTATAGCACAAACAAAATATAGGAGTGAAACTAGGAAGATAATAGTTTGTTTAAGTTAAAGATATCAATAATGACATACAAAAGAAAACCATAATCAACAACATCTTTTCTTCTTCCCACACCAATAATAGTATAGAAAAAACCAGAAAAGAAAAAATAGATGACCAGTAGCCCTCTTAAGGACAAAAAAAGTAAACAATTTTCTAAGTCATATTCAGTACTTCACACCCACTAGGACAACGAGAAAATATTCTTCTTTGGATATAATAATATCGTTGCTACCAAAAACATTATTAGTCGATTGAAGAAACAATAGAGCGAGTTGATTATTTAAATCCAAAAATATGTCATATGATTCTTATACTTTTATAACTTCTGTTTATAAATATCCAAATTTATCACCTACCGTTGACATTCACGAAGAATATTCTGAAATAATATTGAAGAAAACATTATTACTGATGATCAAGTGAAAGAATTTTCTTTAATTTGGGATTTAATAAACGGCATGGAAAATATATGTTATTGATAGATAATTCAATAAAGATGAGTGGAAACAAAAGCTTCAAACTTATACTACCATTGGCAGTGGGGGTGACTATGTTGGTAAAGTGTTAGAGTGCATGTGAACAATATCTAGTTAAGGTATCTAATATATTACAAGGATTTTGACATCTATGCAACAAGTTGCGACTAAGTAAGTTAAGATACAACTTGTCTCTCAAGTTTGATTTATTCTTAGTACGAAAGATTATTTTTTTACCGCAGGGAATTACACCAAAGATGGAAATCAAAGGTGTACGTATAAGATTTTTTCCTTGAAACAATAAAGGAAAGTGTAACAATTGCCAAAAACGAGTCTCGGTCAAATTGCGCTTTAGGTTTGTGAACTCTTGCTAGGTTCGCAAACCAAATGGGAAAAAAATCTCAGTTGGATTTTTTCTTTAACTTACATTTGCAGACTCAAGCAATTATATTAGGTTTGCAAACTCAAGTAAAAACAAGTCTAAGTGGAATTTTTCTTGACTTTGGTTCACGAATTTATGTGAGAAAAAGTCTCATTAGAAATATTACATGACTCTGGTTTGCGAACTCAAGTAAAAAAAAAATCGGTAGAAAAACTACATAACTTCAGTTAGCAAACTCAAAGAGTAGGTTTTCGAACCTATAACTTACAAGATTTTTCTCTCTTTATTCTACTGTAGAATCTTGACAAGCGAGAGCTTGTACTTCGAAACCTCATTAGACTTAGTCATTTGCTAGTCCATGACAAGCACCTTCTTTATATGTCATTAAGTACTGAAGCCTTTGACTTTCATATGCTATATATAGAATAAAATGGAGTCCACAAGGAAAATACGTCTTCAAATGATGTCTTTGTGTGATCTCTAGTCTTCAGTATTCAAGGGTAAATTGAGTGAATCTTATAACTCTACCACCTAAATATATTCTAGCCGAAACAACTTTTGTAGACTATAAATCAAGAAATAGTTTTGGAATCTAAAATATGACAACGTACTTGACATACCAACGCTCGTGGGTTCAACCGAGCAATACTCTAACAATACCTGTTTAGGGGAAAGATTTTGAAATAGCCACCTTTTAAGGATATTAACATCTATTGTTATTGATATCAATAAAAATGTGAAACATTGTGGAATTATTTTCATTGTAAAATTACAAAGAAGATGCGATTTAGATAGTATCAATCCAGGGTAAATATATTAAGTACTGATAGTGCTATCAATCAGTTGTTAAGAGTCGGGAAACATAAATCCATCACACTTAAATCTTCAGAGATTATAAGAATTTTTCGTACGAAAATTAACTGATTTTTTTGCCACGTCAATATTCAGAGGTTCATCGGAAGGACAAAAAGTGTTCCTTAGGAATCTTTGTATATATATATAAGTAGAAATTTATAGATTTAGTCCCAAAAATAATTGTATCCCAAATAGGGATGGTAATGGGGCGGGAACCTTGAATCCCATCCCTCCCGCCCATTCAAAAAAATAAAACTCATTCCCTACCCATATCCATTAGAACTGGGACGGGAACGGGTTTTTCGTGGGTTATCCATAACTTTACAAGATATATTTAGAACTCTGTCACAATCCCATAAGTGCTATTAATTATACTCACAGTAAAACCAAAAGTGTAAATAATTTTATACTGACAGTGAAGCTATCAAGAACCGAGTTTTATTTCCCCAATTGGTTACTGTCCTTGGTAACAATCCAATAAGCTTGATTATAAAAGAAAATATAACTAACGTTCGATGATCGGCCATCAATAATATAACTTATATTAAGTGAGCTATAAAAATACCTTATGTACATCGTATCCTTGATAAATCCCTATGAATACTGAATGAAATAATAAATAAAAGAAGGTGAATTGAGTATGATTTGATTCTAGGTTTTGAAATTTGGAAAGAGAGAGAGTGCCCGTGAATCGGGCGAATTCCTAAGTCAACTCAGCTTTATTTTTAAAAAAAATCTAATGATCAGATCTTAAGTTTTTCCATCAAATCTTGTTTACCCTTCTTTGTTTTAAGTTTGATAGCACGCTAATTTGATTTTTCCAGTAGATTTATGCATTATAACACAATTTTTCTATCATCTTCAAAGTAATTTTAATTTTTTTAGAATTCACTTTTTGAATTATGAGTAACTAATTTTCTTGTTTTCTTCATGATGTGTGTGCAGTTTGTTATGTCTCTAATGGCGTTTGTCTATGTTGATGTCGTTTTTGGAGCGTATGCAGAGTATTTCTTGAAGGTTCTGAAAGTGTTATTATCCATGGTTTCAGTGGTGCTATGTGGAAGAAGCCTTTGCACCGTTTCAACTCGCTGTGGCAAACCAGATCCCGCCTTTGGAAAGATTCAATCAATTTCAAAATTCAAAAAAGTAGTCAAATAAGGAAAGTCAGTCTCCTCCTTAGTTTCCTCCTTTACCTTGGTTGTTTACCAGAAACCTGTCATAGTTACCATAATCTACAATATTCTCAGTCAAAAATTAGTTATCATGACTACCAAAATATCAGTTATTCCTATTCATTTTGTTACCTTAATAATCGTCGGAATATATCTTTTTCCAGTCAATTTCTCTTGTGGAATCTACCAATTTATAAACCTTATAACCCTAAACCTTTTCTTCTACATCTTAGTCATAGAATTCCTAACTACATCTGTAAAATGGAAGGAGGAAGCTCAAGTAATCTTGATGATTTGGTCAACAAATTTAAGCAGGCCACTCTAGAGCTTGGAGATTCAAATGAGGTAGTGGTTTTTCAGCAAGCTAATGATGCATAAGATGAAGTTGAATCCAATTGGTAAGCAAGTGCTATAGGAAAGGTTATTATTGAAGGGAGAAGGAATTACCAGACTTTGGAAAATTTTATCAAGTTCACCTGGCCATTTATGACAGAAAAAGATGTGAGGATAGTAGAAGTTGAACCAAATCTCATGATTTTCAAGTTCAGTAAATGGGATTTGTTGAACACAGTTATTGAACACATACCATGGAGTATCAACAAGCATCTACTAGTGGTTCATGACTACATTCCTGATATGGTCTACATTGAGAAGCACTGGGGTTTTCAGATGTTCTGGATACACCTAAAATACTTTCTTCCAGAGCATATGCATGTTGCATCTGTAACTAAATTGGGAGAAGTTATAAGGGAAGTTTTTGGGATTGAACCAAAAGATGCAATTCCTGTTGGAAGTGAACTTGTTAAGGTCTATGTTAATGTTGATCTATCAATGCCATTAAAAAGGGGAGTTAAATGTATCACCAATGCTGGAGTTACTAAATGGCAAAAAAAAATATATGAGAGGCAGCCTAGCAGTATTTGTTCTGAATGATATGTTATCAAACACTGTAAAGTAGCTTGCAAACATACTGCAATTTTTCTGGCTAAAGCTCATGAAAAACCATATTTTTTTGGAAAGGCTAATCACATAAGGAGAAATATTTCAACTGTTACCTCTAACATTGTTCCTGCTCCAAAGAAGAATCAGAAGAAATTTGTCAAAACTACAGTTTTTGTTCCTCCAAAAGATGGAATTCCAATTAATATGGACTTTTTACTTAAGCAACAGTTGCCAGAAGATTCAGAAGATAGAAGACTTGGAAAAAGACACGGAGTTGATAAAGAATTGACCGATGGTTCAGCTGCTAATGAGGTTTATTCTCATTCTAGCAACTTGGATAACATCACTGTCAGCCCGAATACTCTCATGGTCACAACTGGAGACAAACAAGCTCATAACACTGACATGGAGAAACAGGTACCTACTACTATCTTTTATTTTAAAGTTACTATTCTAATTTTTGCTAAGCATTCCAATTATTTTAATTACTCTAAAATTTGTTATTTCTCCAAAATGAAACTGCTGTCATGGAATGTCCAGGGTATTTCCAACAGTTTCACATTTCAACAATTTCAAAACCTTGTGAAATCTCAGAGTCCTAACTTCATCTTTTTGTGTGAAACTAAAGTTGATATTTCTAGAATGATTTCCCTAGCTCAGTCAGTCCATTATCACAATTATGATTGTATTGAATTGGTAGAGTAGGTGGTCTTATTCTCATGTGGAAAGATGGTATTTCTTGTGATATTGTTTGTGATGAATATAATATTAACCATGCTCTCATTAAACTGGATCTAAGTAAACCTGAAGTCCTAGTGTCTTTAATGTATGGTTCCACCTATAATGACCCTAAGAAGAAGCAATGGACTTTCCTTCATAGTCTTAGTGAAGAGGTTTTTCAGCCTTGGATAGTGATTGGGGATCTTAATTTTCACCTAGATAAAAATAATAGCAGTTCAGATGTTTGGGTCCAAAATATGGTGGGTAATTCCGGTATTCTAAACTTAGGTTATGAAGGAAAGGACTTTACTTGGACTAGTAATAGTTATGGCACAAGAACTAGGAAATCTAGGTTGGATATGCCCTATTTTGGTTTCTAGATTTCCCTCAGGATAAAATTATTCATCTTAACCACATTGCCTATGACCATTTCCCTATTTTGTTAATTACTGATCATATACCTTGAAGACCTTTTAAATTGGAACTTGATTGCAACATGATACTTTTAAACAAAATATGGAAACTGCTTGGAATGTGAATGTTAATGGAAGTCCTTCTTATAAATTCAAGTAAAACAACAGAATGCTAGGTATGCCCTTTCTCAATGGAATAGAATGGAATTTGGTGACATTCAAAAAAATATTTTAAATCTCCAAAATCAATTGGTCTCTGTTCAAAATGAGTCTGGTTCATCCAGTCAACTTCAGAGGGATAAAGCTGTTACTAAAGAACTTGAAAATTGGTATAACATCCAAACTAGTTTCTACAAAGAAAATTCTAGAGACAAGCATATTCATGACATGGATAATAACACTAGGTATTTTCATTCTTTAGTGAATAAGAGAATACATAGGAACAACATTAATAATATATGTGATGCTAATGGTGTTTGTCTTAGAGATGGAGAGGACATTTCTCATTTGCTTACATCTCATTTTAGCTCAATAGGAAGTACTAGTAATCCTGTTCTCACTGTTGATGACTTTAATATAATTCCACATGTCATATCTGATGGTGATAATATTACTTTGCTTGTTATTCCTACTGCTGATGAAATTTTCAATGTTGTTAAATCCATGCCAGCTTGGAGTTCACCTGGTCCAGATGGATTCCAAGCAGGGTTTTATCACACCCAATGGGACATTGTTGGGAAAGATGTTATTGATGTTGTTCAGAATTTTTTTGAGACAGGTCATATGCCTACTAGCTTAAATAAAACTTATATATGTCTGATACCTAAAGTTAAGGATCCTAATAAACCATCTGACTTTAGACCTATAGGACTATGTAATGTTTCATATAAAATTATATCCAAGATCTTAGCTAATAAAATAAGACCTCATCTTAAAAATCTTATCTCCCATTATCAGGCTGCTTTTGTTCCTGGTAGAGCTATCCATGATAACATTATTATAGCACATAAAATCATCCACACTATGGAACATAAGGAAGGTGTTAGTGGAACTATGGCTTTGAAACTTGATCTATCTAAGGATTTTGATAAATTAGAATGAAATTTCTCTTAAAAGTTCTAGCTAAATTTGGTTTCAATGATTCCTTTTGTAGATTAATTCAGCAATGTATATATACCACAAATATCAGTGTTTTACTTAATGGTTCACCTTGTCAGGAATATATGCCTTCTAGAGGTATTAGACAAGGTGATCCATTATCTCCTTACCTGTTTATTTTGGCCATGGAATTTCTGTCTAGGAGTTTAATGGTTGCAGAATCTAACAGGGACATTACAGGTATTAAAGTTGCTAGGAGAGCTCCTCCCATTTCCCACCTTCTTTTTGCAGATGATATTCTCATCTTTGCTAAAGCTGATGTGCATAACATTAAAAGCATCTTAAATGTCTTGAACAATTTTGGTGCTGTCTCAGGCCAAACTTTGAACTTTGATAAATCATGTGTTTATTTCAGTGGAAATTTAAGTCCAGGTACTTGTGAGGACTTAGCCAAAATCTTGAATATGAAAATTATCACTGATTCTGAAACTTATTTGGGTGCTCCTTTGCTCTTGGATCATTCTAAGGTCAGATCTTTCGATCCTATTGCTCAGTCTTTTGAAGCTAGGTTAAATAATTGGGTCAGCATTTCTCTAAACCAAGCAGGTAGAACTACTTTAGTTAAATCTGTGCTAAATTCTCTTCCCTCTTACCAAATGGGCTGCTTTAAGATTCCTAAGACTACTATTGATAAGCTAGATACTCTAACTAGAAACTTCTGGTGGGGTCATAACAAACATAAAGGTATAATTTTTTTGGCTTGGTATGCACTTAATAAGCCAAAAGAGTTAGGGGGTTTAGGTTTTAGAGATCTAGAAAAATTCAATAAGGCTCTGATAATGAAACTAGCATGGAAAATTAGTTCTAAGGATGAGGAGTTATGGATTCAAATTCTTGAAGCTAAATATTTTAAAACTGACAATTTTCTCCATCTTGATAAACTAAAGGATAATAGTTCTTGGATTTGGAAAAAAATCTATAGATGTATTACCATCATTAGGGAGAATAATATTTGGGTTATTAGATGTGGCAGTAAGGTGAAAATATGGCAAGATAATTGGGTGATAGGTCTTGATCATCTCCCAGAACCATATGTTCAAAATCCTGGATATAATTTAACCTTTGTTAGTGAACTATTGTTGCCAGGAACTAAAATATGGAATGTGCAGCTGATAAATGATACCTTTTCTACTGACACCGCAAATAAGATTCTGTTATGCAGGTTCCTATGTCTGGCTCTGATACTTTAATGTGGTTTCCTGATAGGAAAGGTGACTTTTAAGTTAAAAGTGCCTACAAGGTTCTCTGTAACTATGATGCTGGTAATGTAATTACTCAGAATGTTACAAGTAATGTCTGAAATCTCTTTGAAGATGTAAAGTACCTCATAAAGTAAAGCTTCTGGTTTGGAAATTCCTTAGGGATATTGTCCCAACTAGAAATAAAATTTATAGATATAAGCATGACATTGACACACATTGTAGCATTTGCAATGCTAGCCTTGAAACCACTGATCATCTATTTTTAGATTGTCCTTATGCAAAATCCTTATGGTTGGAGTTAATATTAATGTCAGTAATGTTCTCAATATGCATGGTGATTTGTTGCACTGGATAATAACCTGGTTTGATGCAGGCCAAACTCAAGGTATTGTTTCTCAATCAGATAGAGAATATAAGCTTCACTTGCTTATGATAACCTTATGGACTATCTGGAAGGATAGATGTGTTGCTGTGTTTCAAAATGCAAAGCCAAACAGATTGTTATCTCTGAGTACAATTACAACTTTGCTAGAGAATTGTAAATCTAATAATGACAATATTACTAATGCTAGTTTACAAGTACAGGTTCACAGATGGGATCCACCAGACAATGAATTTGTTAAAATTAATGTTGATGCATCTTTTGATAAGATAACTTATACAGGAGGAACTGGACTAATTGTGAGATCTCCTGCAGGACAATGCCTTGGAGCAAAAGGAGTTTTCTTCCATGGAGGAATGATAGAAGATCAAGAAGTGGAGCAGCTGGAGTGCTTGGCCATGAAGCAGGCAGTAGAATGGGAAATTACTGGAGGCTATTCCAAAGTTGTTTTTGAATCTGATAATGAAGTAGTGATGAAGTCAATAAATGAACAAAGTTCTTATGTTCACTGGAGGAACCAAGGAACTATCCTTGACATTAAGTTTCTCTTACAAAACTATGATTTTTACTTATGTCAGTCAGTAGTTAGACTTAACAATTGTTTAGCAGATAAAGTGGCCAAAAAAGCCAGAGTTCATAAGTTAGATTTTGAATATGTTGATAATCTTCCACAAGATATCTTAGATTGGGCAAAGGAAGATTTTACTATATGTAATCATCATATTTAATCAATACATAACCATTTTGAATTAAAAAAAAAAAATCTAAAATAATATTTTTATAAAAAAAATCTTAAACTTAGGTATGAAAGGTACGGGTACATGTACCCGACCCTGTTCCCCATTTGTGCAGGTAAAACGCTACCCAATAGGGGCAGATATCCACGAGGATGAGTTTGGGTGAGGCAGATTGCCATCCTTATACCCAAACTTTCAAATACAATATTTTTTTCCTTTTAATGTACACCCACGCTAGAGGTAGACAAGTCCCACAGGTTTTATTTTCCAATATTATTGCCGCCTCATACACTTGAAAATTAGCGGTTTAAGTTTTATGGATAATTTTCGAGAAAGAGGAAAGGTGGGGTTATGTCTAAGGTGTTAGTATCGGTTCTTCGTTAACACGATCATATATATCTCCTTTTTATTTATTAATAAATGGTTCCTGAATTCATCCCTGTGGTTTTTGGATAATTCCTTGTTATTGTTGTTTGATTATGTTATTTTGTATTAAGAAGTGGTCCTAACTAATATGTTATTCTTGCAATGAACTCTTCATTTTGGTCATGATTGCTCGAAGAAAATTTTGAAGATGAATATGCAGTTTGACTCAAATTGATTCAAAGTCTTGTCGGACTTGTCCATGATTTATTTTTATATAGCTATACTTTTTTTTTTGTAAATCCCATACACCCATAATATTTAGTTCAATAATTGTGTTGAATTTCTATGTACGGGTATCTATAACACAACATTCCGGAGAAGGTTGTAGGTTGCGATTCGCTTGAAGTGTGGAGTGATACACTTTTGATGTCTGATTAATATGGCCTAAAAAACAATCAGAAATTATATTCCTTTGTCATGTTTAGCCGAATTTATTTCTTTCCGTGAGGAAGTTATTTTAGGTCTTGTTGACTCACGTTTTAACATTACCCATCGCCCTTTGTGATTTAATGTATTATCTAGGAGGGAAGATCCACTCATATGGTTATATTCACACTATCTCACATTTTAGGTGACATTTTCGCTAGTAAAACCTAAATCATAAAATTTTAAAGTTAATATTTTGTGGATACGTTTCTCTTAAAAAACTCTGCAAACCTACCAAAATTGAGCATGTTCCGAAATACCAAATCTAACTATCTATGAATCTTAATTTCAACGGCCGAAAATCCGTCAGTTTTCAATGGCTAATTTTCAATGTAGTAGATTATAGTGTTATACGTCTCATAATATGCTCATTTTTAGTAGGAACATAGATATTTTTAAAAGGAACATATTCCCCAAATACCAGTTGCAAATCTTTGATTGTTAAAATTTTATTAAAAAAAAGTATCGCTCAAAGTGTGAGATAGTGTGATTAAAAGTGTGAGGGGATCATTCCTCATTATCTAGAATGAACGTGTTGATATCTAGATGTCGAAGAACTAAAATGCATGCATAACTTAATACACCCTGATTTTCAATATCTTCTTCGTTTCAAGTTAAATTTAGAAAAATAATGGGTGGTTAGAATGCTTACTATCCATGGAAACGTATAATCCCAAAGGAAAACAAAGCTAGCATAGTTTTTTCACTATTTTTAGTGGACTTAACCATTACTAGAAATAGTTGAAATCGTAGTTTACATACCTTTGTCGTTGCACAAGCCAAGGCTTGGAAAAATATACCATCTTGAGAACGATAAATAAAAACATGCAAACAATAGCTGGAATCATCAAAAGCTCATAGTTTATCACTTCCTTTGTTCAAGACAGATTTGAACAAGTGATGGGTCGCCAAAATACTTACAGATTATGAGCTCCACAAACATATTATTCTGAAACCCCTGCAAGAAAAAAATGTCTTACTTTTTTACATTTTTATATAAACTAACCATTACCAGTGAAAAATAAAATTATCAAAAATTCGTAGGTACCATAACTTCTTCACTTTTCGTCGAAATGTTTATTATCCACAGAGCAGGGAAGGCCCTAGCAAGGGATAACCCAGGATACATATAGCCCGTCCATGTATTTTTTTCCCGGTAATTTACTGTGTAGGAATTTTTTTTAAATTTAGTATTCAGCCCGTAGTTTTACCTCGAATAACTTTTAGCCCATAATCTTGTTTTAAACATAATTTTTTTTTTCATCTCATCCATTTATTTTTCCATAATCCATATTTTCAAAGAAAAAAAGCCAATCACGTTTTGCGATTAATTTTGTGGATTTTAATTTTTGTTTGCCTATTTATCTGGTATTTTATAAGAAAATCCTAATTGATTCCTAATTATGCCATTCATTCCAAAAAAAAAAAAAAAAAACTGTCGCCACCTTGGCCACATCAACAATCACCGGTATCCTAGACGGTTCTATCTTAGGAAGGTTTATGGGTTCATCCCTGCCAAAAAGGTATGTGGTGGAGCATTCTTGTGGACAAATAGTAATTCTGATCCACAAAGGTAAAATGGTGAAAGCCACATTTTTTTACTTCTTACCTCAAAAACCAAGTTTTGACATAGGTCTTGTTTCAAAATAAAGTTCAAAATAAGTCATAAAATCAAACAAGTGAATATCATACATCATTAAATACTACCCCTTATATCAATAACTTTTGTCTCTTCCAAGTACAAAAGAGCAACGCATCAATCTTTAATCCCTCTCCTTATCTCTTCCCCCTAAGTCCATTTTCAAAATTTGAAAAAACACTTTCTTTAAAAAATCAGCTTTATACAAAACCCCACAGACACAACACCAAATCTACTCAAAACCAGACCAAATATCTCATCTGTCTTATGTATCCATTAATATAAATATACTAGCTCATTCAAGCTCAAACCCCATCTTCTTTATTACAGATGAGTTCAAAAAAATCCTCTGTTTTAAACCAATCTCCTTACAATTCTCTGTACCAGAACCCACTGAATGAGCTCAAAATGAACCAGAACAGAGAAAATGGTGACAGCAAGAGAGGAGAATATGTAAGTCTTAAGAAATTATCATTTACTGATAATAAGGAGAATGCAGTTCCTGATAATAACAAAATGGTTGAGAAGAAACCAGTAATGGAAAGAAACAAAGAGAATGTGGTTCCTCTTGGTGTGAGTGTGAGCAATAACATAAAAAATGATGGGTCTAAGGAAAATCAGATTTTAACCCAGAAATCGGACATTTCTTCTGTTGATTGCAAGAAGAAGAAGCTGAAACCTACTTCACTGCAGCTGTGTATGCAGTATAATGAGCCTGATTCATCTTTTGGTTTGAAAATTTGGGACCCATTAGAGCTTGATAATGAAAACCCTGAGAAGAATAATGGTAATAACAGTAAAGCTAATATGTGGGATTTCTCTGATTCTGAAGCTGCTCCTGCTTCTTCATGGTCTACTCTTCCTAACAGGTTTGAATTTTCATCAAAAAATTCAATTTTTGTTCATAAATTACTGTTTGTTTATGAGATTTGATTTTGATTGTTGTTAATTTTGGGGGTTCAGGTCTTTGTTATGTAGACCTTTGCCTCAAGATATTGGGAGATGTACTTGTGTTATAGTTAAGGAAACAGCACCATTAGAAGGGTTTAGTGGAGGTTCTTTTTATTCACTTTACACCAATGTAAGTCAATTAGTAAAATAAATTGTACGAAGAAATTTGGGGGTTTTAATTGTATGGTTTATTTTAGCTCAAGAATGTGAGTATGTATGTGTATGTGCAGGAAGGTCAAGGAAGGCAAGATAGAAAACTAGCTGTTGCTCATCATAGAAGTCGAAACGGAAAGACGGAGTTTGTTATAGCTCAGAATGCGAAAGGGTTGTCGTGTAGATCAGATGATAGCTATTTGGGAAATGTTAATGCAAATTTCATGGGTTCTAAATATCATATATGGGATAAGGTTCATTTCAAACTATCAATAAATTCGCTTGTGTTTCAGTACTGAATTGGAGTGTATGTCTCAATTGTTACTGGTTTGGTTGCAGGGAAACCCATTGGATTCACTAAAGCAACAATCCAAGTTACTTCTGGCCGTTGTGGCGTAAGTCTATCGAATTCACACTTATCGTGTAGGTAATTTAAGTCGAGTGTGTTTGTAAGTTTAATGCTGACTTTTGTGTTTTCAATCTGTTCTTGCGCAGGTTTGTGCCTACTATTACAACATGTACAGGAAGCTATAGAAGCTTGAGGGCATGGATACCTAAGCATCAATCGGCACAGTTGAAAAATACAACTCAGGTAAATCCAAAAATCAAAGAGTACAACTCAATGCACATTCAAGAGACTAGTCAATACGAACAATTTCATTGCTTTTTAGTTTTTACGATGTATGTACCGTGTAGAGGTGCTTTTATGAATCACTGACACCATACTTGTGTTTCAGATTGAACATGTTAAAGGACTTCCAAAGGACTGGGAGGGTAAAATGAGTAAATCACATCAGCTTTTCTCAAGGATCCCACACTACAACAAAGTACGGTTAAACATTTCTATCCGATTTCAACTCACTAACACTCAATTTCCTTAAATTGCAAATTATTTGGGAACTTTATTCACTTGTGATTTTGTGCTGCTTCAGTTTTCAAAGCAATATGAGCTAGATTTCAGAGAACGTGGTCGAGGTGGATTTAGAATTCAGCGCTCATCGAAGAATTTCCAATTAACATTGGAGGTAAAACTGTTTTAGTTTCTGTCAACATAAATCTGCTTCCTTACAAAAACAGCTGTTTAAATTGAAAAGTAAAAATAACGCACTTTCCACATTATTGCTAAATGATTCTAGTCTATAGAACCACAACATTGCCATTTGTACTTAGTGAAGCACAAAGGTATCCGAGTAGAGAGTGGGGTTTACGAGTGTCAAAATCCCACACGCTAAGGATTTCTGCACAGACAGCACCCACTTAGTGGTGTGGTTCCTATTGCAGTGCCATTTGAAGTCAAGGGGCTGCTCGAACAAACAGTAGAGAGGATTAGAGACAGCAACTTACGCTGATTTAATACACTTTTTAGACTTGGCTTGACTTACTAAAGTGTTCAATTTTTACTGTTGATATCATGAATTAGGAGAATGGAAGGCACTCGATTCTGCAGCTGGGAAGAGTGGGAAAAACAAATTTCGTGATGGATTACAGGTAAGGTTCTAAGCAAGCCTTATCACTGTTCTTATCATCCTTTTTTAGAACGTTACAGCGAGTTTTTACATGGAATGCAGTAGTGCCTTTCATGCGTACATTGCTTTTATTCTGTTAGGATTAAGACCTCACAAGACACTAATAGTTCTTTGGATCAATGTAGAACTAAAGAAAACAGAAACTAGATGCACTAAACGAAACAAGAAAGACACAAAATTTAACGTGGTTCGGCAATATGCCTACGTCCACAAACGGCTACGATCAACTCTTATTATAGAAAAAGATTACAGAGAATTAAACCACAACTATGAGCAGCAGGTTGCTGTTCACAAACACCAAACTAATTCTCTATGAACAAACGTTCTAAACCCTAAAATTCTCTAATTGTGAGAATTCTTCTCTAAACTGTGTTGTGTGTGTGTTTCCTTAAGACTTGTACACCTATTTATATAGATTACAAACCTGTCTTCCAAGTATATGAGTTATACTAGGAAACCTAAACATAGCTAAGAAAGGAAACCTTGAGTTTAACTAAAACAGGAAACCTCTAGCTATACCAAAATAAGGAAACACCTAGATGATTCTAGAAAATTCTGGAACCTTCCTAAAACATCGACAACTTCTAACAATTCTCCACCTTGCCGATGTTTCCACCAAACTGAGCTTGATCTTCACAAGTTAACCGTAGCCTCTAATGCCCCTAGGGCCTTAACAATGAGCAGCATTGATCAAGCTGAGACACTTCTCAAACTTGACCTTCGGAACGACTTTCGTCAACATATCTGTTGGATTATCTTCAGTATCAACCTTCAATAGTTGTACAAATCCGTTATCAACCACTTCTCGTACCTTATGATAACGAACATCAATATGCTTGGTGCGTGCATGAAAAACTTGGTTCTTAGCTAAATGAATAGCACTTTGACTATCACAGTTCACAACAACACTCCACTGTATAATCCCCAAGTCTTCAACTAAACCATGAAGCCACAATGCTTCCTTAACAGCCTCTGTCACAGCAATATACTCTGCCAGCGTAGTAGACAAAGCTACAATTGATTGTAACATAGACCTCCAACTGATAGGTCCTCCACTCAATGTAAAACAATACCCCGAAGTAAAACAACACTTGTCTCTATCACCCGCATAATCTGAATCAACAAATCCACAGACCTTCAAACTTTGCTCCTTCTCAAACACTAAACCAATATCCAAAGTCCCATTAAGATATCTCAAAATTCCCTTCACCGCATACCAATGTGCTCTCCCAGGGTTAGCCATATAACGACTAACTAAACCAACTGCTTGTGCAATATCCGAACGAGTACAAACCATAGCATACATCAAAGAACCTACCGCATTAGCATAGAGAACCTTTGACATAAACTCCTTCTCTTCAGTTGTAGTAGGACACAACTGTTTTGATAACTTAACTGTAGGCGGTATTGGAACACTAATAGCTTTGAAGTTATGCATTCCAAAGCGACGAAGAACCTTCTCAAGATAGGATTTCTGAGTAAGACATAACTTCCCCTTAGATCTATCTCGAGTAATCTCCATACCCAAAATCTTCTTAGCCGGACCCAAATCCTTCATCTCAAACTCTAAAATCAATTGTTTATCCAAAACATTAATTTCTGACTTGCTCTTGGCAGCTATGAGCATGTCATCCACATAGAGTAAAAGATAAACAAAACTTCCATCTAGAAACTTCTTAAAGTATACACACTGATCGTATTCACTACGAGTATACTTTTGCTGCAACATAAACGTATCAAATCTCTTGTACCATTGTCTTGGTGATTGCTTCAAACCATACAATGATTTCTCAAGTCGACACACATAATCTTCCTTACCAGCAACTTCATAACCAATGGGCCGTGACATATAAATGTCTTCCTCCAAATCTCCATGCAAGAATGTTGTCTTGACATCTAATTGCTCGAGCTCTAAGTCAAACTGCGCCACAAATGCTAAAAGGACTCGGATAGAAGTGTGTTTAACAACCGGAGAGAAAACTTCATTAATACACACCTTCCCTTTGTGCATATCCCTTAGCCACTAACCTTGCTTTATATCGTACACCACTAACGATACCCTTGGAATCTGGAATTCCATCTTTACCATATAGACCCACTTGCACCCAATCTTCTTTCGTCCCTTAGGAAACTTAACAAGTTCCCAAGTGCGATTCTTGTGAAGAGACTTCATCTCCTCATCCATGGTTGTTTTCCACTCAATGGCATGAGTATTACTCATTGCCTCCTCAAAGGTAAACGGCTCATCCTCAAAAACAGATAATGCGTAAGACGCATACTCATCAAAACCATAACGGACAGGTGCACGTCTCTCACGTTGAGACGTCAAGGACGGAATATTCTCAACTTATTGTTGTGTAGATTCCTCATTACGAACCTCAAACTCAACTTTATCTTCTATAAGAGTTTCTTTTCCTTCTTCTATAGTAGATGAACTAGGAACTCTTTGCTCCACCTGCATCGAATCATCTTCAACACCGCTACTACTCTCACTTTCAATCTGAGAGTCCCAACCTGTGAACTTCTTTGAATCAAGCATCGCTTTCTCATTAAAGGTCACATCACGACTAATTATGAACTTATTCAATTCTGGACACCATAGATGGTATCCTTTCACACCTAATGGATAACCTAAGAAAATTGCTTTCTTGGCCCTAACACCCAACTTATCTTCTTTTACATGAAAATAGGCTGGACAACCAAACACCCTTAAATTAGAATAGTTCACGGGATTACCGGTCCATACCTCCATAGGCAACTTACACTTAATAGTTGTTGATGGTGATCGATTCACTAAATAGCACGCCGTATTCACTGCTTCAGCCCACCAAATCCTGTCTAAACTTGCGTTTGACAACATGCACCGTGCTCTCTCAAGTAACGTTCGATTCATTCTCTCCGTACTCCATTTTGCTGTGGTGTGCCCTTGACTGTGAAGTGCCTAGCGATACCTTGTTCCTCACAAAACTCCTTTAGTGGGTCTTCGATGTATTCACCGCCATTATCGGAACGTATCTTCTTAACCACACGACCAAGTTGTTTCTCTACCATGGTCTTCCACTTCTTAAACACCTCGGTGACTTCATTCTTATGCTTCATGGTGTAAAGCCAAACTCTCCTCGAAAAGTCATCGATAAAGGTCACAAACCACCTAGCACCTCCCTTAGAAACTGTACGAGAGGGGCCCCAAACATCCGAATGGATGTAATCTAACATACCCTGCATGTGGTGAACAACGGTACCAAAACTGCTCCTACATTGCTTCTCAAGGATACAATGCTCACAGAAATCAAGCTTGCAAGTTTTCTTACCACCAAGCAAGCCTTTACCACTCAACACGGACATACCTTTCTCACTCATATGCCCAAGTCGCATATGTAAACGTGTTGACTCCACCTGTTTCTCATCAATATATTGAGAAACCATAGCTCCACCACAAACTATATCTCCCTGTAGAAAATATAAATTACCATGTCTTTCAACGGTCATCTTCAAACTACCATTGTAGAATACCCTCAAGAATCCATATTCAGCAACATACTTGTATCCAAGAGATTCAAGTACTCCTAACGAAATCAAACTCTTCCTCAAATATGGAACATGTCTAACCTCTGAAAGTGTTGTGATAACACCATGTGAACGAACCTGTACCGTACCAACTCCAACTGGTTTGCAGACATTAGAATTGCCTATCATAACAGTACTACCGTTCACCTATCTGTAAGTGGTAAAACAATCCTTAGTAGGACACATATGATACGAAGCACCGGAATCAAGCATCCAACCATCATTGAGATAACTCTTTGATGTAACGGTTAACACTTCCTCATCAAAACCACACATTGGGTCTTCTAAAACTTCACTACCTTCAGCAACCGAAGCAACAATATTCTTCGAATCTGATTTCTCACGTTTCTCATCTCTTGCCTTAAGCTTGAGACAATCAGCCCTAATATGACCTGGTTTACGACAATAATAACACTCAATATCGCTATTTTCGGAACGATTCTTTGACTTCGATTTCTTATTACCATTCTTTCCTCTATCAACAAACAAGCCCTCGACTTGTGCTTCATCGCTGAACTCTTGCTTACTTAATGCTTTAGCTTGTAAAGCAGAAACCACATCATCGAAAACCAACTTATCTTTATCTTCGTCTTCATCGTTTTTCCCACTCAGCAAATAGTCAACGAAAGCATCATACGACGGAGGCAAAGAACATAATAATATCATGGATTTATCCGTATCAGCGATAGTGACACTGATATTAGACAAATCAGAACAGATCTTATTAAACTCATTAACATGATCCATCATAGACTTACCTGGAGACATCCTAAAGGCATGGAGTCTACGCTTCAAGTAAAGTTCAGAAGTCAAATCCTTTTGTAAGTAGAGCTTCTCTAACTTCTCCCACAACACCTTTGCAGAGGTTTCACTTGAAAAGTTATGAGTGATATCCCTTGACAAACATAAACAAATAGTTGAACATGCCATCAAATCAAGGTCAGCCCACTTCTCATCATTCCAATCCTTTGGCAACGGTGCTGGCTTCGCCTTGATTGCTTTGATTTGTTTCATACTAACAAGAATATCTTTAACATCAGTTTGCCATGATGTGAAAGTATTCTTCCCATTGAACTTGATAATATCAAATCCATGCACCTTCGAAAATCCACTTGATGTAGAACTAAATATCTTCACTTCTAACTATGATCATCTCCACGCTCACCGCACCACTTGTTAGGATTAAGACCTCCACAAGACACTAATAGTTCTTTGGATCAATGTAGAACTAAAGAAAACAGAAACTAGATGCACTAAACGAAACAAGAAAGACACAAGATTTAACGTGGTTCGGCAATATGCCTACGTCCACAAACGGCTACGATCAACTCTTATTATAGAACAAGATTACAGAGAATTAAACCACAACTATGAGCAGCAGGTTGATGTTCACAAACACCAAACTAATTCTCTATGAACAAACGTTCTAAACCCTAAAATTCTCTAATTGTGAGAATTCTTCTCTAAACTATGTTGTGTGTGTGTTTCCTTAAGACTTGTACACCTATTTATATAGATTACAAACCTGTCTTCCAAGTATATGAGTTATACTAGGAAACCTAAACATAGCTAAGAAAGGAAACCTTGAGTTTAACTAAAACAGGAAACCTCTAGCTATACCAAAATAAGGAAACACCTAGATGATTCTAGAAAATTCTGGAACCTTCCTAAAACATCGACAACTTCTAACATATTCAACGTGAAATATGCAACACATTCGAATGCTCATAGGATTTGACATGGTTTCACCAAACTAATTTTTCCGCGTATGCTTAGAAGTTAGCACTGTCTTTGAATAGAAGCCTAGAAATACTGCTAGCATATTGTTTTTGTGCACCATATAAATGTTGAATACTGAAATTTTGGCTGCATGTAAACCCCGATTCAAGGATGGCATGTGCCCAAAATTTGATCTGGTGCATGTAACATAGGATAGGATGTATATAAACTTTTACAGAGGTAGCAGGTGACACCAATTGTACAAGTGCACGTTTTTCCTGTGATTTGAACAGTTCTCGAAGGAAAAAATGTACTGAATTTTTTTGATTTTCTACTTTTGCAGATATCCACTGACGGCTTACCAAGCTTTCTGTATAAGTATGGCATCCATTGATTCAAAGCTTTGTTGTACCATTTAACTAAACCATGAAAACCTGCAAGCTTAATCTCTCTCGGAGGTATATGAAGGATTTGGTCTTGGCTTCCCAGCTTGGTTTATTTGCTAAAAAAAAAGGAGTAGTTGTTGTCACCATTTTGATGGCATTTTTTGCGAGTATCCTCCTTTCTGTGTTATCCACAAACATAACAAAGATGTAATTTATTTTGTCTGCCATGTTCGGATTGATGTGCATTATGTATTGGGATGATATGAATTATAACATTTTTTGCACTAGAGTCCGGCCTTTAGACCAATTCAGCATAGTAGTAACAACAGGTGACCAATTTGAATTCGGATGTTTATGTATTTATTCCACTGGGAATTCAATAGGTTCATATGTCAACCAGATAATTCCTAGTCTACCGGGGACAAAATCCCGTAGAAAATACCGGCAGAGACAGATCATGTGGGACCCATGGTGGGTAATGCCCACTCCCCTGCTGATCCCTGTTGGGGGGCCCACGGGGCTGTTCCTACCGGGATTTTCCACGGTAGAAATTTTGTGTCAACGCAGCATCACTCCACTAACAAGTCTCTTCATCGACGAATCATGTCCTTTTTAACTTTTACTAAACATTGTTAGTTAGGGTATATTAAGGGAACTAGTAGTATATAGTGAAGGTTTAAAATGTGCACTAATTGGAGGCCTGAGCATGAATAATGCATCCATGTGTCACACAAAGAAATAAAAAGAAAACATGGGTACATACACACCAAACCAAATTGTTGCAAAAAATGTACTTAACCTGGGATTACTAGACAAACTACTGTACCACTGTTGTATTGCCACTTAAATTGAAAATGCACTGGCAAATTTATATCACACATTAATCGCCGATTTCATTTTTCTTTTTTGAAACAATAATGAGACCGTGTTGAAATCGATGATGTAGAAAATAAAAATCAAAGAGAGGAGCCGGCAGAAAAGGAGAAGAGAAGAGAAGGAGAAGAGAAGAAGAATAAAAGTTAAAATACTAAAGGGTATTTTAGTATTTCCATACCCAAAAATCACCCCTTAACAGAAATTATTGGATGGGGATATTAATTCATATCCCCCAATTACGCGTTCTTTTAGAAAGCATATTTTTAAGATAAAATTCTATATGAAATTTGGAGAGCAATATGGATCGAAATAAACTGCATATTTTTCAATGAGAAGTACAAATCTCATGCATTTAGCCATTGACAATGTGAAAATCCTGATTTTCAACTGGAGTGTAAGTAAAAAAAGTTCCAACGGTTTTACCTTAAACACTATACTTCCTTATAGCTCTACTATAATTAAGTTATGATTCTTTCTTTCTTTCTCAATTTTTTTACCTTCTTGGTAAATGACTGGTAATACGTTATGCACTCATTGAATTTAAAAATGAAAAAAAAAATCTATAAAAGTGATTAAAGAAAAATATAAAAAATTTATACTAGGCAAAGCTTCCTACCAATTACTAACTATGTTGCACAGACACGGACATGGGACACGACATGGTTACGGGGACACGACATATCTCAAAAAAAATTGTTACAGGGACATGTTATATGCATTACACACACCATTAAAATGAGATTTTACAACAATTTACTCAACATAATAATTATTCTTATTTTCAGAATACCTTATATTACTAATAAAAAAAAGTTAATAATAATGAAATCATGATCAAGTTGTTCATAAATAATGTTTGGATTTAACTAAAAGATGAATAAATTAGCTTCACATTTAGTTTGTTTTTATTTTCCAAACCAAAATTCATCATTTATGGTGTGTCCGAAAGTGTCCAATTAGTGTCTGCAAAGTGTCCAATATCGATTTTTATGGGACGCGTAATGTGGCGTGTCCATCGCGTGTCGTGAAATGTCGTGTTTGATCGTGTGTCCGACACGGTTACTACATTTTTCTAGGCGTGTCCGCGCAACATAGATTACTAACTTCCACCAATGGGTGAAGGGATAACATTCTAGCCCAATTCGAATGATCCAAACCCACGTACCAATTTTGTTTAGCCTTAAGAAATCAATCACAACAGAAATTTGCGATTGAATCTCTCTAAAACAGCTTCAAAAATCCAACTCTGAAACGAAGAAGATGACCTCCCCCTATCTCTTACGGGTGTCCCTTTAGCAATCTGGGGTACAAATAGCAATTCCTGGGGTGCGAATAGCAATTTGTGGGGTACAAAAAGTAATTTTGGGTTGTAAATAGTAAAACTCCTGGGTGCCTTTATCAACTCCTCCGAGTGCCAATAACACATTTCTGGGGGTGCCTTTAACACTTTTGCCTCAGAGGTTCAAACACCACTATTCGAGCCATAAAAAATATGCATTTTTTAGTATCTAATTAAGGCACTGTCTGGTTATGGAAATTAGGAGTAGGACTTTTTAATCTGTATATGCAAGATGAATAAACAATTTCCATTTTTCACGTGTTAACCAATTTTAAGCCTTAGTCTCCTCTTTCTCTCCTTCGCCTCTTCTGAAAAAAGAAAAGAAAAAACTCTAGTAAACCAATCTTCTCCAATGCCGGCTCACAACATTAGAGAGTAAATCTCCTGACCACTTGGGGGTGAAAGTTAGATCATGAGTTAAGGGTTATGGATCTGAAGGAACTGATGGAAACAACCATTATTTTGCAGGGTATAATCATATATTTAGTTTTTCTCCTTTCTTCTTCTTGTCTTGGTTAGATCTAAGTCTTGTTTGTCCCTGCTTAGTTGAAGCTCTACATCTTCTTCTATTTTTTTTTATCATGATTCTAGTACTCTTCTTCTGGATCTAAGTTATGTTCAAGTGATTTTGGTGGGTGGTCTTATTCTTTCTCCTTCCTATCTTTCTGTTATTTAGATTTCTAGACTATTTCTTGTTACTTCGGCAGATCTTCTTAGTTGGAGTATGATTGTGCTTCTATTTTTTTTTTTTTTTTTATCTTCTCTTGTTGTGAGCAATAAAACGGGGTTCTTAAAATGGGATTTTATAAGCAAATCTCTTAATCATGGGATTTTGAAGAAAAAAAATTAAAATGAAAAATGAAATTCTTTTCTTAACAGTTGGCTATTTGTATCTGGAATATGAAATTGAATTTCTCTCAAGTTTTAGATAGTTGTATTCTTTGAATGGTCTCCCTTCTTCTGTAGATCTAATGCTCGTATGCTTAGGTTGCCTTGTTTGATTCTTATCATAATCCTTGTGGTTGTTTCTTTCTTTATTTGGAGTTTGATCCCCCGATCTTGTTTAAATCTCTCTTTATTCTCTTATTTGTCTTCTTTCTTTTTAGCAAGGACAGTTGGGGTCTTAAAATTGAATCTCTTAAAATGTGGTTTTTGTTTAAGAAGGAAAATGAATATTTTCTTAATAGTTTGTTCTCTAAAATCTTGAATATATTATATTTTTGTCTTGTTTATTTCGATGGAAGAATCCCTTTCTGTAACATGATAGATGTTGTTGTTTGTTAGCTTCGCTGGGTTAAATCATTTTCCTTTTGCTTTATGTTTTCCCTCTTTAGGTTGTTTCTTACCGACTCTCTTCTTTGGTGTCCTTTAAAAATGATAGACAGGATTACATACAAAAACTCATAGAAAAAATAAAAGGGGAACAAAGAAGAGATGGGTCAATAAAAATTGTTTAACCCCATTTTTAAAGGACACCAAAGGAGAGAGTCAGCAAGAAAAAACCTAAAGAGGGAAAAGATAAAGCAAAAGGAAAATGATTTAACCCAGAGAAGCTAACAAACAACAACATCTATCATGAAATCCTTTCGTATGTTGATTTTGTGGTCTGTTATACCTGAGAAATAATGGTAAAAATGAAGCATTATCCTCAGTTTCCAACCTTAGCTCCGCTGATCTGATTAAGTCCCCATGTAAGTCCATCCAAATTACCCTTGGCATATCTCATTTTGTTTTCAGATTTTTCGGGTTCCTTTCAATCTTTTTGTGGTGACAAGTTTTTGTCCATTTAACCCCCTAACTTTCTTTGCATTTTAGCTTGTATTGGAACCTGTAGTTGGTAAATCTTTATTTCAGGTTTAAAGTCTCTTAGCAAGAAAAGCGATAAGACAGAATCGCAGTTTGGTTTGGCTATACAGGGGCCCTCGTCTTTCACACTTCTCCTTTGATTTTATTTTATTTCCTTTTTTTTTTTTTTTTAATAATCTTGTCCTCTGTTATATTATTAAGATGCATATAATTCAGGTTCACTAGCTTCTGATATTATTTAGAATCCTTTAAATCCTTTAGCTTTACTAAGCTCTAAATTATAAGTTGACCCTAAAAAACCAATTTTAAGTTATACTGTACTCACCACTGAAGTTTGTGTAAACAATTGGAACTAAATGGTAACTATAATAACATCACCCAGAAACCCTATAAAGTATGTTCTGTAGTAAATAAAAATAACTGTCCACATTTTAATAACAATACTGCTACTTTACCTATTTCAATAGTAATCAATCCCTGATTACAACCAATACGAAGACAATCTTTATCTTCAAACCATTCCTTCTTCAACACCATTAATCGTGGATCAGCCTTCATGTCCTTACATACCTGAAAACATTGAAATGCATATGCTTCTTATTAAACGTTACAATCAATAACTGGCATGTTAAGAACACAATCTCATAAATAAGAACAAAGAACTTACACGATAGCCATAGTAATGTCTGTAATTACCAAAGATTGCCACCTCTATATCTTTCAGTTTTCTCTTCTTTCCTTCCCAGCCATTACTTCGTTTGCCATCGCTCTCTGCACAAAATATTTGAGGTTTAAAGCAGTGATACCAAAATAAAGGAGAGCCAAAAAAAGCTGTGCAACACACATAGTTGACAGCTAGAAGCTGAAGCCTGTGGCTCCGAGAGAGGAGTAACATATCACCCAACGAATTTTGCAAATTATTTAGCATTGGTCTGACACCATCAGACTTACTTTCAATAGTAAATGAAAATAAACAGCTGAGAACTAGAAAAAGATTGGGTGAGAATTAAAACGACCAGATAAGGTAGAGATCTTTCTTTTCTTTTTTTCTTCTTCTACTAAATGTATGCTTCTTCTTCGATCTTTATTTCTACAGTTTTACAAATTTATTTTGAATTAAGTAACATCACTTAAGTTCTGAATCATTGTACAAGTTGAACTAAGACAAACAGAAGGATCCTGCAAAGTTTCACAAGTAAACAATCATGTACCGCTAAACATATCAAGTTATTGCTTGAGCATTTCCATTCTCAAGTCACTTTCATACGTGCCAATTAAGTCTAACATTTTTTTTAAAAACTAAGTTAACTACATGTAAGTCAACATCATGACCATGGCAATCTCTGTGTCATCCTAACATTAGATTGAACAACATCTGCCGCACTTTTGAAAAACGAGCTTACCCTTCATTCTAACTGATGATTTCGCAGGTGTTGTTACACTCAAAGGAGTATCCACCTACATCACAATTATTTATTATAAGGTCCAATTTCCCTAACAATTCAGAAAGAACTGCAACTATCCATCATCAGCCCTCGTACAAAAAATCCGTGTGAAGCAAGCAAAAGATGAATTTACATACCGTGGGAGATGCTGAAACTGCAGGACCTTGCGGATGAGCCCCCTGACATACAAAAAATTGGGGAGCTGTTACAAGAGCTTTAACTACTAAATTTTCTATATAGACATAAAAGGATTTCTAATTGAAATACCAGAGTTTTTAATTATTAGCATATCAGAGTTACTATTCGCGCAAATATGGAATGATCATAAGTAGTTAAAATACAATTTGCTTGACTAGAGGTTAAAGTTAGCCAAAGTGGTAGGGTGCCGTATGGTTGGAAAACTGAGCCTCAGTTTATGAAAGGAGGCACAATGTAACAACAATGGGGATACTTCTACGTATTGCACATCTTCCACGGGCTCTGTAGGATCAGAACAAATTCCTGACGAATGCTTACTCAAGGCACTAAGTGCAGCCATAAATATGTTATATTCAGGTTGTTACAAGACTAAACACGATGAAGAGAACTTACAGGAGGAACTGAAGGATGGGCATAAACACCTCCATGTGCATAGATTTGGCCCATATGGTGGCATCATACCCTAAGAATATAAGAAAGAATACAAAAAAATCAGTCAAGATTCCCTAGTAATTATGCTCAAATTGTACTGGTAAAGATTTTATAGAGCAGGGAGAAAATACCAAGCAGCAAGGACTAATTTTGCGGTTATAAATACCTGAGGTGCGCCCCACATAAAAAGGGGAGGAGGATGACCTGATCCAACTGCGAGATTATAGTACGGAGGTGGAGGCATAGCCATTCCAGGAGGATAATAAGCCTGAAATATTTCGGAAAATGAGCTACTGTGTAGTTGTTAAATCCCTAGAAAACTAATGGATATGCAGAAGATAGTTGTTACCTACATAGCCGCCCAATTAGGATATGCAGGCATGCTGGCGGTCTGCTCCTACAAAAAGACGAAAGACGCAACTTTATAATGTAAATCGCCAACAAGGTTGTAAGGGCGAAATATCACACAAGACAAATGTATAACTTCGCTCTGATAAAACAACCTTAAGCATGAAGACATAACAATTACCGGAAAATATGGCGAAGAATAGTCATGCGGCAGTAGAAAGAGAGTGCGAATGAATAGTTACACGATAAGGATAATGCGATTGCTATTTCTATCAGAAGAAGCGCGAAGAACCAAACAACAATGCGACAGACAGAGACAGCTTCCAAAAGCCTATCGTATAAGACAAACTGAAACAGAATCCGTCAACTATGATCTTGTACGTGAACTATGATTGTCTTCAATTGATAAATTTTCCTATATAAGGACTTAGAAATGATAGATAAAGAGAGAGAGAAATCAATTGAGAGAGACAATCTAAGAGAGTTATCATCAAAACTTAGCCTTCACCTTTGTATTTCTCCATTATAATATGAAAACTTAGCTTGAATCCACTGTAAGAGCTATATACATTCATTACAAAGAGTTTACAGAGATCATATAAGTGTCAAAGTGGTGAATAATAACATTAATGTTTAGGTCGATCAATATGATCTAGATTTTGTGTTATTATCATTACAAGGGTGTAGTTGTGGGATTTTCCGCAACTACATTTTGGCGCTAGAAACAGGGAGGATTTATCCTCACCTGCTAGTTGATAGTTTGGAATCATCGTTCTTCAAAGTTTCTTTGTTATTCTCATTCCTTTCATTTTTCTGTCCACCATGAAATTTCGATAAACACATCATCATCTCTTCACCTTATTTGGAAAAACTTCTTCTAGAACCCTTTATCTCTCAAAATTTTAAAAGCACATCGATAAAACCCTCTCTCAAAATACCTTCTCTATAATCAAAATCAACCAAATCCCATTCGTAAATCCCCCACTAACAGGATGGTACGAGTCGCCTCAAGGGCAGGACACGTTATCGCAACACGAAGAAGCAACAGGGTTGCAGAAAGAAGAGGAGTAAGAGATGAAGGAGAAACTTCAGTTGCAGGAGAAAGACGGGCCCTAGAACGACAAAATCGCAACCGCAGCTTGCTCTCCATCATAGAGAAGAACAAGCCGAACAACATAGCTGCCGCCCAAGACCCAATACAACAGAGCAATAATGAGGAGAGAATCATCTATGAGGAAGGTCTCGTCCACACAACCGATACAGAAACGACGGAGGATGAAAATCAGGCGATGCAAAATGGAGTTGAAAATCCAAGCAATGAAGACAACTTAACCATCCAACAGTTAAGAGAACGTCTCGCGCAAGACAGACGAATTGAGAGAGAACTGAGGCAAGGACTTGAACGGAGTAGATCAAGGGATGCAGAATTAGCCGTAGAGCGAGCAAATCTAACGCGACAGAATGCCTTGTTAACATAGGAAAATAACCGGCTAAACAATGATACCAGACGCGGACACATACCGGAGAAACGGAAACCAAAACGAGTAGGAGTTCGGCAAGACGAAGGAGAGAACACCGCACAGAAGGTATAGAGGTACAAAATGATTGTGAAAAATACGAACGGGAAGTGTGCGAAAGAGAACGAGAAAGAGAAGATGCACGCGATAGAGAAAGAAGGCAACAAGAACGAAGAGAAAGGCGAAGGAACCAGGAAAGGAGAGAAAGCTTAGAGCGCGAAAACCAAAGATACGATGGAACAAGAGGAAGTAGTTCGGAACGCGAAAACCAAAGATGTGATCGTAGGAGGGAAAGAAGTTTGGAGCGAGATACTAGAAGGGCGATAGAAAGAAGCATGATAGAACAAAGGAAATTGGAGGAGGTGATAGAAACAAGACATAGGGAGACAGAGCAGACTGATACAAACCAATCCATACTGCAACAGCTTAAAGAACTCAGAGCGACGATGAAAAACAATAATAGGAGAGGAGGAGGAAGAATGAAGTTGGCAGAAGCGATAGGAAGCAGAGCGATCACCATTCTCGCGCGAAATATTGCAAACACCAATTCCCGCTAAATATACCTTACCCACATTCTCCAGCATCTTTGATGGGATAGGAAACGCGGTACAACACATGAAGGCTTATAACCTTACACTGATGCAATGGGCCAGCATAAGGCGGTGTTGTGTAAATACTTTCCTGCGATTATAACACGGGAAGCCCTATTATGATTCGACAATTTGCGCGAAGGATCCATAGCCTCATTCGCGTAACTACAAAGGCTATCCTACTGCCAAAACGGAACAGGATAAGGTTGGACCGGGAACAGGGCCTAACAGAAAATGGGACAACTGGGACCTGGAACGGGACAACTCCTTTTTTTCCTCTTTTCCAATGCTACGAAGAAAATCCATCCTAGACTGTTCATCTCTGTTTTTTCTATTTTCCCAGAAGAAGAAAACCCAGATCCGCGTCCTTAAATACAGATACTTCCATGATTAATCAAAACACACAGATCGGTGCACTCCTAAATACAACTTCCTCTAATTAGTCAAAATATCTCTTGTTAATTATTGCACAACATTAGCGAACTATTATGAACACAAAATTCTGATGAAAACTCTCTCTAATCTTTTGCGATAACCCTATATGAAACAGAGGAGGACATTCTCGGCTTGTTGATAACAATTATTATTTTTATCGCAAAGTAAAAAAAAATAATCATTGATTCCAACTTTAGCTTCACCGTAAAACTCGTGCTGATAACGTGTTGCAGTGGAAATGTGGGGAAAGAAAACAGGAGGAGAGTAGTTTCCATTCATCAGGATAATAGGGTTACATGGAACAATATCCTTTATATATATGTAGAAGGGAAACCCTAGATATCTAGCTGGGCCGCACATCTATGGGCCGTAGGCCCTACAACAATTAGAAGTATTTAGAACAAATAAATTTTTACGTTAGACTAGAAGAATTAAGCTGGATAATAATTTATTAAATACCACACAAAATGATTTTATTCTTGATAATTCCTAACGCTAGTTGGCATTTTCCCTTCATGAATCTAATTCACAATACTTTGTAGCGAATGAGAGTGATTGATCCATAACATTATATAAAATACGTTTATTAGCTTGTTGCATTGCTCCTAGAATAAAAGACGGCATGCCAGTACTATTCCATCGAAAAATTCCTAAACAAATAGTTTGAGTATTTGGCACCATGAAATTAGCTCTATAATCTTGAATGACGTAATCGGCCTATTGAAAATGAAGTGTTATGGAAGGATAGTTACTAATATCAAATCTTCCCGGTAAACGGAAACAAACATCAAAACTTTTTAAGGAACCAATATATTCAATTCCGAGCTCGTTAAAATGTGCCTTTACCAGTTCTGCAACTCTATCAAAATGATCTTTGTACATCATAGATAGTGGAGAACCAGAATCTATGACAGTACTGCCTTCTCATCGACTGTTAAGCTTGAAAGTATCTCTAGGAAATCCTATTCTTTTTTTACCCACACTGATATCTTCTAGATGTAAGTAATATAGTTGCGTCCGAAAGTGAGACACAAAAATGGTAGTTTTACGTACTTTTTGACCTACGCCTCCAATTGTCGCATCTGCACCAAATCTTAAATATGTGTTCGAACCCTCAATTTTCGAGTTAAACCTCTCGAAGAAGTAGGCAAATTTACCTTGTCCAACAACACCTAACTTATTTAGAAACGACCATTGTCCCGATCCTAAACCGAGTACCCCCACAATAAGATCAGGTTTTCCACGTAAATGATTATTGCCAATATATTTTTCAAAATTTTCTTGAATAAAACCACAACCCATGAGTAGTTCAATATTTTCAAGGCCACCAGTTCAGAGCCTAGAGTGAATTTTTCTTCAGCAACAATACCAGATGTAACTGATCCACTAGCATATTTTGATAAGTAAGTGCATTTTCCATCAGCATTGCATTTATCTCCCTTGCAAAAAGGATGCGTATTACAAGGAACGGGACGATATGTAGTTGATGACCTCCAAGGATAAAGTGGCGCATCTTGATTGAAAGTTTTACTGGCACCTTCACATTGAAGCCACGTCCGATCACTACCTGAATCAATCAATGAATAGTAATTCATGAATGGTTGTCGTCTACCAGGAAACGTACCTAAACCAACCATTGCAACGTAAAATCTTGTCGGTTCATAAACTACAGGCAAACGTGCAACATCTAGATTCATGGAGCGTGTTCCATTTCTATGGAGTAATATTTGTGACTCGATGTAACGTGCTTGAGCTTTGGATTGTTCCACGAGTCTTTGGAGCCTTTCGTCTCTTGTTAAATAGTCACCATGGTATAAAGGCGATTCTATCATTTTGATATTAAACTCTTTCTTTGGATCCACTGCGACGACTGAGTTTAATAAAAATGAAATATGAGTAATCGTTAGAAGAAAAGTGAAAAAAGTTCCCCCCATTTTTGAGTTAATTTTCTTTTGATGGAGATAACAATGTGGAATTTTTGAACTTCAATTTATAGTGCTCTATAAAAAAAATGAAATCATTACTTTTTATATTTTCAAAATAAAAGAAAATCTTTTCTTATTAATATGTATTAAATCTCATGCATGTACATAATACAAGGAATGGCAGGTATTACAGCACACAAGGAAACAAGCAGGACAACCACACAAAATATAGTGGATATCAAGATTTTCTAAGGAAGCATATCAATCAAATCTTTGGATATAAATGTTAATAATTAAGAAAGCATGTCAATTAGATCTTCAAATAACATTTTTCAATATAAATGTTAACTCTCTCTTTCTCCTCCCTTTCTCAGAAGGAAAAAAAAAATCTTTGAGTTGCCTTGCTCAGATTTGGTCCTTTTGGACCAGATCTGAGCAAGAATTCTTTTTTCTTTCAAAGTTTTTGGTAGTAGGTAATGAATAAGATGTTTTTACATCGTTTCTGGTGTCTTTTGACATATTTCTCCACCGTTTTGGGGCAATTTTTCTTCGTCGTTGTGAGGCGAGTTCTTCAAATTTTAATGGCTGGTTCGTGGCTTGCTTATCTCGATTTAAAAACATCGACGGTTCATCACTATATCGCTTTCAATCAGCATCCGTGTTTGTGTGGATCGACAAATTCATGGGAAAATTACTCCTTTGTTTTAGGAGAATCTCTTATCGAAGAAGACTACAATCTGATTAAATGGTTGGAAATCATTTCCGGATATACCATCATCTCTCCCTTATACATAAGAAGAAATTGGATATCTTTGCAGTTTATTGCTCTTTCTCTTCGCGATCTACTTGTAATTGATGTCCTTATTTGTATTAGGGTCTTTATTATCTTGTATGTTGATGTTTTTGTTATTTTTGTAAGCGCGTGTAATCACTGTTTTGATTTGAATGAATTGAAATATGTTGATTGTCCAAAAACAAAAATACTTATTAAAAAAAGTATTTTACCGATTAGGAACTTTATTACCTAATTAGGATTCAGCGTGCCGACATTCTTTTTGTAGTATATTGTAACTAGAGATAAAATATTTTTCATATGAAAATTAATTATATAAAGTTGTGCTAAAGGAGGTAGCCTAATTTATCCAAGCAATAATATCACGTTATAGGGCCTAAAACCCATGAATGTGCGGCCCAACTAGATACCTAGGGTTTTCTCTTTACATGTATATAAGGGATATGATATCCATGTAACCTGATTATTTTATTGAATATAAATCATTCTCCTTCTATGCCTCTTTGTCTTCTTCTCTATGATTCTACTGCAACACGTTATCAACACGATTTTACCAACGTACAATTTTCTTCTTCGATCAAGATTGGTCATTAGCGTGGTTCTGATCCTATTTGTTTATCATCATGGATGCGTTACTAGGTATTTCTTTTGACCAAAGAAATTTGGTTTTCATAGTATATATTAGGGTTTCACGAATGTATGACTATCAAACATGTATATTTCACCGATAGATTTTCATGAAATTTTAATATGTTCAACCCAATTAGGTACTACATATTCTCAAAAAATTTCAATCAAATCGGAAAATGATACAATCTCCAAAACATGTTTTTCATGCAACTGTTTACGTTCAGAAAAATCCCTAGTTTATAACAACGTAATAAAATTTAATTTTTAATAATTCCAGCCGTTTGATTATGTTGTATTTTTGGTACATGTTATATATTGTTCTTGTTGAGCGACTCTATCCTGGAAACATCTCCGTTGATGGGGTATAGCATCTCTCATTCTTGAGGAGTACCCGCAGACTATTGTGTTAAGGACAATTTACTGAGCATGTGGCTCTGCCCTCGTGTGTCAAATTGAGGCTTTTCAGTTCAATTGATTATTTTCATTATGGATAGTTTTATTTAAAGTTTGTTATTTCATTTTTATCGGTTCCATCAATCTTAACACAATAGTATTTTCCAGTAACGAGGAAAGAAAAATCTAAGGGGGAGGAATTTAAGACATTTATTTTTCTGGGTTAACATAAGCTAGATGAATTTCTACTGAAACAATTTGATGAGGGTTTGAATGATGCTGGACGTGAAATTGTTTTGGAAGATTAGGGTTAGGTAGGATATAACTGAATTGTTTGGAGGATAACTTTAAGGTTATGATTTTTGGTCTGCATTAGAGGCAAAGAACAAACTACGTGCATGGTGTTTGAAGAGAAGTTTCAAGTGTTTTACAGTCTTCCTAGTCAGAGTACAAACGAAGGTGTTGACATGAAACTGGTGAGGTTAGTATGGTTGAATTAGGTAAGAAGATCCAAGTGGAAGAATTTTTTTGCACCGAGGACAAAGATGTGTCATATGCAAGGGACATGGCTAACAAAGCGCATGTGACTGAACACAAATCTTCCAAAGCTGACAATGGTGAGAATATCAAGTGCAACTATAAACGTGGTCCTCACAAGAAAGGTATGTTTCATAAACCTGAATCTAGCATTACTTTAATTAAAGGGTGATTGTTATGTTTGTAAAATTCCTTGCCATACGGCAATAGATTGTAGTCAAAGTAAAAACCTTAATAAGTATAAAGTTAATGTTAATTTAGTTGAAACAAACTAGAACCAATTCAGTGGCATGATGCCAGAAGTTATTTTAATAACTTATGTGATAGACTGGTGGGTGGACTTTGGAGCCACCAAGCATGTCTGTAAAAACATAGACTTGTTTACCTCCTAAAGGAAAACTAATGTGATAGACTGGTAAGTACACTCACACTATTTTCTCGGGGCTTACTCGGTGTTGGCTCATATGCCCAAAAGTTGAATATTTATTACTAATCCATGAAATTATGCTGGGAAAAGCCGTGAATTGAAGTAATTAAATATTGTAGTAAAAATAGAATATTTTCTAGAAATTCAATTGATGAATACTGCACTAGAATTATTCAATTAATGGCTCTATACTAGCAGACAATCTTCCTATGAGCATTAGATTTATTCGAGAATCGAGGTATGAGTTAGTAAAAGAATCATACTTGTTCTGAATGTTTATTCTTCATAGTCAGGGAACATTTGCGACATCCTGAAGACGTTATTGCTCTATACTAGTGGTCAATCCATTTAGGAGCCGTCCAATTATTTTTCGATCCTATACAGAAGTGAATACTGGAATTGTTCAGTATTGTTGATGAAATATGCAAAATATTGAAAGCTCGGCTGAAAGGCTTTAATGGTTGAACATTTATGCGCTCTGAAGAGGCTATACACTTAGTCAAAGATTATTGTGACATGAGCTTTCATGTCTAAATCCTTAAAAGTAAATTTTGCATACTCGTCTGAAGCTAGGTCATAAATATGCAAAATTATGATTTTACAATTTTAGCCTTTGTAAAAAATCCACCATCAACATTCTTGTATCATGATCTTGTTTTTATTGATTTTTGAGGTTTTCGTAATCTCAGAAAAGGAACGAGATAGATAAAAATAAAAAAGTTCTCTTCATCTCAGACTTTGTGATTCCTCGAGATAAATATCTAAACTCTTCTTTGATTTCTTTGGATTGTTATTGAGAGGTGGTTAGTAATCCGGGCTTCTATGCTAACTGAGTGTAAGTGTTCCAGATTGAAAGATATTTCCAAACCTAGATTGAAAGATCAAAAGGAAAATCAAATCGGCTTATCTATTAGAGGTTGATTGGTATCAGAAGTCTTCAATTAGGTTGAAACAACTCTTAGGATGTAAATGGCGTCAGCTAAGGAAATCAATTTCATAAAACCTCGCAAGGTTCAACAGACATAAGGAGCACGACTGCAGCTAAATTTTTTTGAGGGTTAATTCGGTCCCAACTACGTTTCCAGTCCGAAGTCTGATAGTAGGTGTTAGAGCATTGCACGGTCGAACTCACAAGTGTTTCTATCTCAAGCTTGTTTTCAAATTTAATTTTCAAAATTATATCTTGATTTCTTGTCTACATTTCGTCAAATCTCGGATTAGGATAAAAGTTTGTAGTTGAGAATCAGATATCATTGTGTTCTACCGTTTGAAGGCTAAGATCAACAGCAGCTTTGGAGAACTTCAATATCAAAAGATGTAAGTATAGATTAAGGGGGAGAAACATATCACCGTAGTATTACTTCGAAGTTGTGATACAATTGAACTTTGGAGAAGATAATAATACTATATTTCTTTATAACAACGATTGAGAATATCTGTTTTCAAAATTGTTATCGCTAAGGATCTTCAACAACAACGATGCTGAGTTGAAAACGTTCGGAATCATTGCAGCTTGAAGTAGCGAAGAATTCAAGGAGTTGAAGAACCAAGGAAATCAACCATGATGGATTCTGGAGTTTGAATCTTTACTTTTTTTTTAATCCATATATATTGATAGTTTTGTCACTAAAATTGGCAAAAGGGAAGATTGTTAGAGCATTGCTTGGTCGAACTCACAATTGTTGCTATCTCTAGCTTGTTGTCAAATTTAGTTTTCTTGATTTCTAGTCTACATTTAGTCAAGTCCCGGATTAGGATAGAAGTGTGTAGTTGAGTACTAGACATCACTGTGTTCTACCGTTTGAAGGCAAAGATCAACCGAAGCTTTTGGAGAACTTATTCAACAAAAGGTAAGTGAAGACTGAACCACCTATTACTCAAGTTTTCACCTTTCGATCTATGAGACAATGTCGCATGACTAAATTAGACAGTACATGCATAATTGAAATTTATAGTCAAGTTTATCTTGAATATCGTTCTCGAAATATGACTGACTAAGCTTAAGAACATTTGTTCATACTTGATGAATTTGGTTAAGAACAATTTATTGTTTATGACCAAAATTATGATTAAAGATTTAATCATTTGGAAATGTGGAACAATGATATGTGTCATTGATGTTATTCGGGAATGTTTCGAATTGATTATTGGAGAGATATAGAACCACTGTAAATCTGGATACAGGTCAGTATGCATACCAGTTCACATACTTGGAGAATTGTTATAAGTCCTGAGCTGCAGTACATGTACCCAGTACACGTACCGGCGTAGCTATAGTTTGGCAGGGACTTTATGGTACGCATACCCGGTATCCATACCACAAAAAGTCTGTGACTCGTGAACCAGGAAAGGTACGCATATCCAGTATGCAAACCGGGAAAGATCTGTTGGTTTCAAAACACTATCTAGACATTTTTGATCATATGTGTGACTCAAGAAAAGTCTTAAAGTGTTATATGATAATGGTTAAGCATATAGTTCGATTGGCTAGTTTCGGCTAACCTTTCATGAACAGGTCATTGTACACGGTTCGGTTATGGTCTAACCAAAGTGTATATTCTATTATGTTAATCTAAAGTCAAGTTTTTCATCTAACGATGATTATTGATTGCTTGGTTCCAAAGCTATCTTAGCTTAAACCTAAAGCAACCTTGATCTTGAAAATCTATAAAAGGAGAACCTCAAATAACTGGGATTTTTGTAATCCCTGACACTATTCTTGTGTGTGCTAGTTGTAAACTAGAGTCGTCCTTTCCTTCAAACCCTTTTAGGTTTTAGAGACTAAAAAGACTTCACTAGGGATTCGTGAAGCCAGGTTTAATTATATTTTTCTTGATAGTTCGTGTATCCCGATCTTGGTTTGATTGTCGAGCTTTGCTTCAACATGCAAGATAGATAGAAATCACAAAGTATCTTCATCTCAGATTTTGTAATTCCACAAGTTTCGACTTCTGAGGTGAATAATAATCTAGGATGCTCTTCGGGAGTCATAAGACCGGATTTCGAGGTTTGCTAAACTTTGTCTATTGCAATTGATTTCCTACCTCACCTTGATCTTTGATTAGAACGGAAATCACATATAGGCTTATCTATGGGAGGCAGATTGGTTTAAAGTCTTCAATTGAGTTGAAGCGACTCTTTGGCTATAGAGGACGTTAGCTATGGGAATCAATTGCGCGGAGTCCTGCTGGGATTCAAGATGCGTAAGGAGAGCGACTGTAACTAAATTTATGTGACGGATTAATTCGGTCTCATATTCCAGTCCGAAGTTATGATAGTAGGCTAGTGTCTGTAGCGGCTTAATACAGTTTAGTGTTTAATCTGGACTAGGTCCCGGGATTTTTCTGGATTTGCGGTTTACTCTTTAACAAATTTCTGGTGTCGGTGTTATTTTTTTCCCCGCATTATATTGTTTATATTTATAATTGAAATATCACAGGTTGTACGTTAATCAATCAAAGTAGATATATCCATCCTTGTTTGTTGGATACGACTTGATTGCTTCTTGGATATTGATCTTTGGAATCATCCAAGTACTCTCACCGTATAATCAGGTTCACGGACAAGTCTTTGTAACATTCTGATTGTGAGAGAAAGAGATATAAGCTCTTCATATAATTCCTGATTGAGATTCATGAAGTTGAACTATCAGAATTGTATTCGAGTTTAGTCCATACAGGTTTCCTATTAAAAATTGGTGGTGTATTTTGATACCCCAACGTTTTTCAGTAGGCTAGTGTCTGTAGTGTCTTAACACAGTTTGGTATTCAAAGTTGGACGAGGTCCCTGGGATTTTTCTGTAGGTGCAGTTTTCCTCGTTACAAAATTTATGATGTCTTGTGCTTTTCCTTTTTTGCATGATATTGTTTTATCTTTATAATAGGAATGACACAAGTAGCATGCAATAAACATGGATAGTTTAAGTCCTTATTAATTGGGATAAAAAACAAGACTCCTCTTGATTTGGATATGACTAGATCGATCTTGGATATTGATTTGTGAGATCGTCCAAGAACTCTTATGCACAATCCAGTTCACGAACTTTGTGTCTAGACATAATGATTGTGGAAGAGATAAGAGAAAATCTCTATATACATGTTTTTCAAGGATCTTTAATTTAGATCTACTTGCAATTGCATTAGGTTTTGTCCATACAGGTTTCCGAATGAAAAAGTTGGTGGCATACTTGGTACCCTCTCCTTTTTAATAAATAAGAAGAATAGTTTGTTCCCGTCCTCCCCAAGTCTCAATCTATCTAGAGATTCTAGAGAGGAAGCTTAAATCTCATTGTAGATCTATAATAATTTCATGGATGATTCATTCTTCAACAGTAACAACAACAACAACAATAACTTGTCAGCATAATAATTTCTCCTCTCGAAAAATCAGTATATCTAGCTTTTAGGGTCTTTTTTGGTACATCTTTGAAGACTTTTCTTTTGGTACATCTTTGAGCAATCCTTCACGAGCAATTTCTCCAAAAGGTATTTCAAGAAAGCAAAACTCGTTGAGGAGTAATTTCACCTCCAAATTTGGTTCAATTTCTTGTATCCAAATTTATAGTTATTGAAATTCATAACAAATTCAGGAAAGTTTATATCCCAGAAAGTCGATGAGCGATATTTTTCACAGTAAAATATGTTTTTGTAGTTATGAAACTAAGAGAGCTCTCTCTAAAAAGTAATTGCGTTACATGTTTTTGTATTAGCTAATGATTTATCATAATTTAAGACTAGTACCAAGTTTTTATTGTTATTTTTGTTTTTGTATAATTAGATCTGCTAAAATTGAAATTGTTACTTTTACATTTTAATTTGAGGACAGAAGGGGTGAGAAAAATCAGAGTAACCAAATGACTAATGTAACATAACCATAAAACAAAAACAACCAGCATGACTGGATTTTATCAATCTAATCATGCTCCATATCTGAAACGGCTTGTATCATAATTTGGTGAAGTTCTTCCTTCACTCCATCCTTTGCAAGTCCGACACAACCCTGCAGCCTTCATTTTTCAATAAAGCTTGTTCATTTTCACTTACCAAATACCTAGCTAGTCGGGTAAATAAATACATCAAATTTATTTGGGTTTCCTTTTGGATGAATAGAGATCATTTTGACCAACATTTTTTACTACTCCCTCCGTCCCTATCATATAGGCAGAGAAGGTCTATTCTCTTACAATAAGAAAACATCTAGTTTTCATATTTTTTTTCTTAGTTTCCTAATTTACCCTTACATAATTCTAATACAAAATATTAATTTATCTAACATTAGACTAAATTGTGTGATACCCATGCATCATAAATAAGGGTCTTTGTGGAAAAATTAATTTTGGAATTGGAACTCCGTCTATCTAATGGGACTATAAAATTTCTAAACTCCGCCTTTATAATAGGGACGGAGGGAGTAGTTATCATACCAAACTACACTTTTCTTAAATGAACCCAAAGTTTAGATTGTTCGACAAATTTCCATCCTATAATCCTCTCATCTTAATTTCAAGTGCCGAATAGTTTCAAAAATCTTATGGTGAATTCCGCCTTGAAAAATAAATAAATATCCAATTTTGATGGACAAAATAACCAATTAGGCCTGCCAAGTGGATAGACAGACAATGAGTTGCACCAAGGGTAGAAGCACTGCGTGGGTAAAAATTACCCGCACGGTTAGAGATCGGCAGAGCGGCCAAGTCATATAGACGACTACCAAATGCGAGGGCCAGGATATTCATTTTCTTGTGAGGAAAACTTTTAGGGTTTTAATAAGGCGCTGAAGACAAGGGCATAAAGATCATTTCAGTTCTTCTAGTCAAGATTACTACTAACCCTAAATTATCTTTATATGGTTGAAGAGAGGGATTGCGATTTGGAACATTTTGCGGCAATATTAGAGACTGTGAACTCTCCGAGTTTCTTTGGCATTTTAAGTGGTCTTAGATCTTCTTCTCACTATGTTGGGATCCAAAGAAGTTGATGTATTGTCTGAGGATGACTTCGAAGGATCAAATGAAGCTGAGTATGGCTTTGAAAGATCAAATGAAGCGCACCAGATTTTCATGGATGTTTTCTATGGAAGAAACGTTGCAGGAGGTGCTTACAAGAGGTGTAGACAAGCTGAGGGATTCAAACCTGCGAAAGCATCACTTAATTCAAATAGTGATGATAATTCAGTTGTGACAACAACTCAATCCTCCACTTCCTTTATCGCTGGATCTAGATGCGGTCCCCAAAACTGTGTTGCATGGGATGATCAAGATACTTCTGCAGCTAAGCGAATGAAGCGGTCAGAAGGCGTGCTTTCTGCTCCTGGAAATGAATATTCCCATGGTGATTTAACTGTTCCAGGGAAAGCTCCAGTCTCATCAAAGGAAATTATGGTTTGCTTGCGGTCCTTAGACTTTCCATCCAAAACATGCATACTGGTTGAATCTTCAAGTGAAGGTTTAAGCGCTACTTACCTGCATATACGGGTTGAGGAAGTATACAGAAGAGATCTTGCTCGTGCTGAGGCTCAGGCTTGTGCCAAGGCTGAAGCTGCCTCTAAAAGTAAGTGTAGCCATTAAAAGTAACACATTAACATCTACTGTTTCTCAGCATAGCATCGCACCAGAGTGTTTGCTCGTGGATGCTTATGTGGCACATATATGTGATAAATCTCCAGAATCCTCTCTTTATTTATTTATTTATTTATTTATTTATTTATTTATTTTTGTGCTTACTCCGATCACTGATATCATCCTCTCCTTTTGCTTCAGATGCAACTAAAACCATTGTGTCAAATATATCTTTGACGGATCTATATTCTCGTCTCTGTCAACTATTTACTGAAGGCAGCAGGTTGGGCAGTCGAGAAGAAGAAGAAGGCAGGAAGCAAGTACATGCACACAATTTATAAGTCTCCCACTGGGAAAATCTTTCTTACATTTTGTAATATTTGGGACTCATTTGGTGATAGTCTGTTTGCCGGTAACTACAAGATGACACGGCAAGTTAACGGGAAACAGTGGACGAAGATTGAAGAGTTTAGCTCTAACTGGTCAGAAGCACTGATAGACTTTGAGAAAGACAAATGCACTCAAATGGAAGCTTCGTATGTGTTGGCTCATCAATGGAGTATTCTGAATCCTTACGTTACCGGGGTGATGGTTAACAGACATATTCTTAGACTAAGAAAGGGAACACCAGTCAAAGCAGACACAATTGTGGTCTCTGATAGGGAGGAACTTGCTCAGCTAGGTTGGAAAGGTAAGCAAGGCAGAGGTAAGAGAACTTCTGCTAAAAGAAGAAATAGTCGTAGGGCGCTGTTGGCACTTTGATGTAGGTTGTTTTAGCTTTGATTTTGTTGTTCTGGGAGGCTTTTTCCCTTGTTTTGGATAGCTTTTGTTTAAGCCTTTGTGCACCTAGTGTGCTTCTCCGCATGTAACTTCTGTTTTTCTTTTTAATAAAATTTGAACCTTTTCCTTAAACTGTGGTGTCAGATTTGATAGCCATATAGATAGTTTCCTGTTTGACTGTAGATTCAGTGGCTAAGGGGACTGAGGCTGTGCCCACTCAGCAAGATAGCAGGTGTTTCAAACTTTGTTAAACAGACTACTAGAAGGATAGAGGCCAAGACTGTGAAAGGAGGAGACTCTTTGGCTAATGATTTGGCTCAAGTTTCCTTGTGTGTGATCCACAGGCATAATAAACATGTAATTTATATTCAGATTGATGTGCATTATGTACTGAGATGTTTTCAGTGTTGTTTGAAGCTTTTATGATGTAAATGAACATTGGTTTATAGTGGTTTTTGTACCAGAACTCGCGCCTTAGACCAACTCCGCTGTGAAAATCACGTACTAGCGCAACAAACAACAGATAACCAATTTGATTTCAGATGTTTGTATATTTATTCCACTGGAATCAAAGGTTTATAATATATCATCCAAAATCCTACAAATAATAGCCTCTTTTTTCAGACTACACTAAAACTAGAAAACCTTTCAGTAAATGCAATGAATTTTTAGTCTTTTCTATATCTACATCAAAAATCGAATAAATAGATTAGAGAACTAATAACTCCCTAAGTTCTTTAACTAGAGGACTTGATCAAAGATAAGCTAAAAATAAAAAAGATAAGAATTTGTCTTTGCACGTCGACTGACCACCCTTATGCACCCAACTCGCAATCAAATATTGGCGAAAACGAAGAAGAGTTGAGATCACCAAAAATGTTATCTTCACCCTCAACATAGCTGCCGGAATCTTGACACTCAAAGAAAGTTTGTATATCATCAGGGAAACTGCATTTGGGTGGGTCAGATTCCGCTGGTGTCAATGGACATTCTTCTGTCGACTCCTCCGATGTAGTCCTCTCAAGCATTTCCTTAAACTTCGACGACTGAAGTAATAGTCCCAATGCCGATGATGATTTACCCGAGCTTGCACCATTTTGCCGAGGCTGATAAACTGCAGCAATTTCACTTGGGCTGTGTTGTTGGGTGGATGAGTTCATCAACTCATCTTGAGTACTAGGATGAACTACTACTGGTTTAGTATCTGTGTTAGTGTCTGAAGCATTGTTGTTAGTGGGTCTTAACCATTTGATGTAGCGGCTAAGATCAAAGTTTGTAACAGCATTAAGTCCACGGTATTCTATTGCTGCCATGTCGTATGCAGTAGCTGCTTCTTCTTGGGTTGCTGCAAAAAAAGCAAAAGAAAAATAATAATATTGAGGGTGTTTTATGAAATAAAAAAGTAATGAATGATGAATAATTTGAAAATACTATTGAATTATTGAAAGAGAAATTTGGAATGTTTAAAAAGTTTTTTTTTCCCTGAAACCTTTAAAATGCCGTTGGGAGTTGGTGATCAAATTCCCAACTAACTTTCTTTTAGAATAATTGAATGATCATTGACAAACACATCTGCCTACTTGTGCAACTCCCTTAATTAAATCCAAAAGTCCTAGCTAAGTACAACTTCAACCCATAATCTTGTCACCTAAATACTTTCTACGTCCATAAGATAGCGGAAAAAAAAAAATGGGATTATGAACGCGTTAAAGTTTTCAGTAAAGTAGAATAATAGAGATCCCTTCTCTGATAGAATATTGGAATGCCATGGCGAACAAAGTTGGAGCATGGGTGGGACCTCTAAAAACACCTCAAATTAGTGATACCGGTTTTTGGCAATGTTTTAGCATGTGATTTTATTAAACATGAAAGAAAAATGAGTCATGTTGTATGCTGTTTTCTTCTCTAGCCGTGCCTAGATTTGGATATGAATTCCTAGGATTAGGTGATTAGGTTCATTGTTTTGACTTTAGCATGTGACTAGATTGTAGATAGCAAATTGTGGAGAAATTAAACAGCAAAAGAAATGAAAATTTATTTTGAATTTGGAATTCTGTTCCTCAAAAACCGATTATGTTTTGGTGTAAAAATGTGCAGTAAAATAAGGCACTTGTATAGGTCAAAGGATGATGTTTACCCAACTGATTTTTTACCAAAATGACTTGACTCAAAATATAAAGAAAAGTTGAAAAATTACCATATGTTCCAAGGTACAGGTATTTGTTGCCAAATACTCTTCCAATTCGAGCTTCCCATCTCCCATTATGATGATGTCTGCAAAATTGAGTAATCATGATATATTTAACTTTTTACTAATCATTATTAGCTGACAGTAAGAAAATTAGTACACTTTGAAAATCCTTTTCCAAAATATGTGATTCTGTGAAGGTTAAAATGTGCACTAGCACTAGGCCTGAGTATGAATAAATGCATCATTTGTCACATTCATTAATGCATCAAAAACTCAAGATTGGCAAAGAAGTAAAAGAAAACATGGTTACAGACACAACCAAATTGTTGCAAAAAATGTACCTAACTTGAGATCATTTACTCAAGAAAAAATACTCTGAAAAATTTACCTTGCAACACCTCTGTACTTAGAGACTCCTCTAGAAAACCCACTGCTTCTCCTGCAAATGTAATTTTACAAAATTTACTTTCGGTTTCGATATACTGGACATGAAAAAAGAAAAGTAAATTTTTCTCATGTCTCTTCCAAAGAATCTGTGCCAATAGAAATGACTCTAATCCCACAGAATTGATCTCCTGATATCACACACAAACTTAAATGTACTCGACGCGATAAAAGTTCTCGACGAAGATGTCCACGTCTCCCATAGTATTTTGTGATCTTCTTGACCATAATTTTTCTAGTTACTAAGTACACAGAAATAAATTTTTCAAGGACATAATGTATCAAAATAAAAACATCCAGTATTGAATGTCCTCTTCTTTATTATCATGGACTTGTATCTAGTAATGAGCTTTTCTCCTAGTACTAAGTACAAAAAATTGTTGTATAAACATTACCTTCTTAAGGATCCAATATATTCTTCTTTGGATTGCCCCTCCATTTCTTTTATCTCTTCCTCATATGTTGCCAGCTATACAAACAACAATAACATAAAAATTTCATGGTTCAAATTTTCATTTCTCATAACCATTTACTTAAAAATAGAACAACTAGATTAGGAGAAATGGAATACTTACAGGGAAATTAAGGATGGTTTCTCTTCCCCAATACTTCAATGCAGCTAAGTCATATGCATGTGCAGCTGCCTCTTCCCCATCATAAGCACCTATATGAAAAATTAAACCAAATCCATAACAAAAATTAGATGGAATTTCCACTAGGGTCTTGTTTAGAATTAATGAGTTGAACCAATATGAGTGGAAAAAAAAGAAAGCCACCATTAATACATGGGACTATCATATCCACTATAGTAGTAGTAGTAATAGGACTGACTGATAGCAATAGTAAGCACTCACCAAGATAGACTATTTGTGTGATTCAATTAGTTGGATTCAACCACCACCACCATCATCAAATTAATAACACCCCCACAGCAAACAAAATCAGAAGAAAAAAAGATTATTACTCATCTAAAATCAAAAATCAACAAATGAAAAAAAATTGATGATTCAATGCAATATCTATGTACACACCTTGTCTTCCTTTTTTATTCTGAGATTCATTCCATGAATTCTTATCCCAGAGATGTGCTTCATATCTACCAGTCCATCTATGCCTATACCCAACAACAAAAACAAGATTATAACATCTAACAAATAGTTGAAAGAATGACAATTACAATTTTACAAAAATGTAATGTAATAGAGACATATATATATACCTAGTAACACCACGATAGATGGAACTTCTTTGAGGAGGAGAATCTCTTGGGACACTTTTTCTTTTTCTTTTCACTTTTGTTACTGCTGTTGTTGTTGCTGTAGTAGTAACAGTAGTAGTACTACTGCTGTTCTTGATTTGCTGTGAAAGTTTTGCCATTAGAGGAAAAAAGAGAAAAGTTGCACCAAAAATGAGAAAGGAAGTTAGAGAGAAATAAGAGTGAAGAAGAAGAGGAAGATGAGTATGACTTAGTCTTCAAAATGAAAGGGTTTTAAAGAGACTCCTAAAAAAAAGTTAAGAAATTAGTTGGTTGGAGGAGGGAAGGGAGATTTGGAACTAGCAGTATTTTTTTGGGGATTGGGAGAGAAAGTTAGTTTTTTTTTTTTTTTTTTTTTTTTTTTTAGCTGGCAAATTAGGGGATGCCGGCTATCAATTAGGATTGCCAGTTTAAATTTTGTTTTGGTTTTCTTAGCTGCTAGGGTTTTTGATTTGTAGCCGTCTGTATGCGGCATGTTTTTTTTGTTGCTTTCATTTGTTCACTTTAGTGCAGCCCTATATGCTTTCTTTTTCTTTGCTCGGTGGGAAGTAAGAGGGGTTTGGATACCAAATGGAGAGTAGTTTTTCGATTTGATTTATTTGAAAAGTTAAAAATCAGTTTTGGGATTAGAATGAGAAGGGCGGTTGGACTTTGATTGAAGTAGGATTTCGATTTGATTTAGTCGAAAAGTAGAAAGTTAGTTTTGGGATTAAGAAGGTAACTTCTCGACTTTTAGAAGAAAGGAGATTGGAAGTTAGTGTGGAACAAAATTCGAACCGAGAAGCCCAAAGGTTAAAAAAAAATTAATCGAAATTATTTTGCTTCTGACTCCGGGGATTGGTTAATGTAGAAGCATTTTTGTTTTTGGCATCCAAACGCCCATAATGAATTCTAGAAGCAAAAAATTACTTTATGTGAAACAAAACAACTTTTTTTTTTTCATTTATAGCTTCTAGTTACGAAATGAGCTTAAGATAACCTGATCACGGTAACAAAAGTTTTGCTCGCGTCAGTAACATAGCCAAGATCAATAAAGAAAGGAGAAAACTAAAAATCGCTACGTAGGGAAGACATTTTTTTTACCGTGAATATGCACATAAATAAATTCTGGGTACCCATTAACAAATGAGGACAACGGCATCCACTAGCTTACAACCCATGAGGCGAGCCTTTACATCTTGAGTTGGAGAAGAGGGCTCGTTTGGGATGACACTGACCAATAAATCTTTGTTTTTGTGCACAAAATTCAAGCATACCTTAAATCATTTTCCAAGTGAAATGTAGGACCACATTGATTTTCATTTTTTTCCCCCTCTGGTTATTTGTGTTCTACTGTATATTCTACTTAGAATTTAATCATTGCACCCAACTTTTCTATGTTGGGCACCCACAGTATTCAACTTTTCCCTTCATCTGTTTAAACTTCTTTCAATTCAACATAGAAATGCTATACAAATGTGACTGAGATGGACGGATCAGAAAGATTTCCTAGCTTTTTGGTGCGTACTTGTGTGAGCCATAGTGCTCATGTGCTAGTACAATGTGTTACAAAAAGTTTGAAAATGGCTCGTATTGGATGCACTATACAGCTTAAAATGACACTATTAGTTTCTTCAATTCTAGCTTTTGGTAGGTCCTAAATCTTAAATCCAGTTAGTAGTTTGACTAGCATACATGCACAATCCAACATTTTTGCTTTACCATTAAATTTGGTACACTTCAGACAGATCCTATCATAATGACCCAATTGGTAATGCCCTGTATAGCTTGGCACTCAGCTTTGTCTCTCTGGATGGAACCGATAACGACTGAAATGAATATCTTTGGGTCCCTAACTTCTCTTAAATTTGGGATTCAAAGCTCGACTACCGACCCAGACACCAGTTGCAAAACGGAAGATGCAGCAGTGAGCTAAGACAAACAACTCTTTTTCTCTAGACCTTATAGCACAACATGAGCACTTGTAAAATTCAAGGATGTAGGACTAATGTTCATATCAGATAAACACTGAGGGCACTCGACCGACATATTTGACAGACACTTGATTCACTGCCATGAGTTTTGACATGAAAGCCCACTCTTCTGGCATTGCCAATAATCAAGTGCAGCATCATTAAATGGAACTTCTACTACTCTAAAAAAAAAAGACCACCTGATGATATGTCAAGAATACATTCACGGAGATTCTAGCTCAAATCTAATAAACCAATAATACTGATGAAAAATATTGTTTATTGTTTACTTGGATACTTTCGACAGGAACTAAAAAGGCAAAGAAGAAAGTGAAGAATCTGACATACCGGAGAAGGTATTGAAAGGGGCTCCATTTCTCTATATCTCCATCAACCATCAGTAAAATCATCTTTCTCTACCAGCAGATTCTTTAACAAACTGGACTTATTTCCTTTGTTATTGATGCTACAAAAGTTAGTGGTAACAGAACTAAACAATGCTTTTGCATCTTGACAGACACGATCAGCAGCTGCATAGGACACTTTGGCAGAGCAACCGAAAATGCTGAGCTTTTTCTTATGTTTCACAAATTGTCTAATTACCCCAGTTTTAATCCCTTACCGCTTCTCTGTTACCCTCTGCGGGCTTAACCGTAACATGAGCGATTCGTTCCGTGGAAAGAAAAGTTATTATCCTCGTTTTCAACTCTTTGTATCACTGACTTCAGCTTCTTTCTCGCTGCATTTATCTACCTCAGCAGCATCAGCAACCTCAGCCTCACTATCACTGTAGTCTCCCCAACATTTCTTTGACTTTCCATCTTTATCAACAGCCAAATTCTTGCTAGTTTCATTTGTTGCTACAACGAGATGTTTAGCAACAACAACTGAATCTGTTGGGATTTGTTCCACACTGGGAGTATTCGTTTGTTGACTTTCCACAGAAGAGTGGGTTGCTTCTAGTTTTATCTCCTCATCTTTCTGCGGTTGACCATCTTCCTTCCCTTCTGTTGCAAGCTTTTCATTGCTACTCATCTCTGCCACTGCAATTTGTTTCTTGTCTACAACAACTTCCGTAGGGGTAACTGGTGGAGAAGCCAGTATACCATTTGGACAAGCTCGTGAATTACCAGGCGAAGCTGGAACATCATTTGGAACTAACAAAATACCATTTGGTGACTCCGGAAAGTCATTAGGAGACATTGGAGCACTCTCTAGAGAATCATTTGGAGAAACCGGGAAACCATTTGAAACCCATGCTTGCCCAGGCACAAACTCAGCTGCATGTGGATTCATTATAATTCTTGGCGTGCTGAAGTGAGTACCATCCCCAGCTGCATTTTCACCATTCTGATAACTAGACTTGCCCCGCGGGATCCTACTTCCAGATCGATAACCACCTGACAGCCGAGGGCCGTATGGAACCCTTGTTGTTGCTGATTGATGTGGAGATTTACGTATAGGATTAACAGTCATCATTGGGGGAATATTGACGGGTGGGGGCAAAATTCCTCCAAGATCTTTGTACGCTGATGCTGGTATGGTACCAAAAACAGGAATCATAGTTGGGTTGAATGGAGGTGCAGCAGCAGAAAGTTTCTTGTTCATCTCTTTCCGAGCTTCACTTTCCTCCTGCTTTTCTCCTTCCACGGCCAAGGACTTCTCATTTTCACCCCCATCTGGCAGACTGAGCACACTTCCTTCACCTTCCCCTGCCACCTTTTCCTTGACGTTGGTGCCATCTTCTTTATTAGACTTTACCTCAAATGGAATTGTGTCTGAAACTGAATTCTTTGGTGATTCAGAACCCTCAAGCTTCGAACCTACAACTTCCTTTGAATCCATTTCCTTTTCCTCTGAGACATCATTTTTTATTTTTGGAGAACTTTCAATCACATTACTCTTCCCTTCCTTATCATTATCACCAATTATGGGAACCTTTATTTCCTTGGCAGAAACTGAAGGCTCTGGTTTTACTTCACTTAGACTTTGAACCTTCTTATCCCCCTCCTTCTCATCTTTCTCATCAATATTAATTGATTTTGTGATG
>JAJJMB010010315.1:1286258-1297271 GCA_023531105.1 Papaver atlanticum | reverse complement strand
ATTCCCTCGCACCTGTTTGTCCAACGAAAACAGAAAAGTTACATGCTTGTAGATGTGGAAAATCCAACTACTACATCCGATGAACCTCAAATGCACAAACAATGAGTAAACAAGCAAGAGATGAACAAGAACACAAGATATACGCAGTTCGGCATGATTATCTACGTCCACGGGGTGAAAGGATGGTCTTATTTCTCAACTCAAGGTTACAAATGGTGATTCTTACTAGTCAACAACCTAATCTCTCCACAGTACTCTTGGTGTTCTCTGCTCCCTTCTCGCTTACCCTCAACTCTTTACAAGGCTCACTATTTATAGGCTAACGTGATGATACATCCAAATTACAGTGTAAGTCATCGTACATCTTCCTGGATGTCCTGGTCGGGTGATGAGTGGCGTTCTTTATGAGATGCTGACCCGAGCTTGGTGAATGTGGCTCCCGATATTCTTATACCCGATGTTGGCTACTTGGTGCCGTATGATCCGATGTCGCCCTCCATCCTGACCCGATGTTGTTAACGTTTGGGCCCACTTTGACCAGGCTCTTCTTATCTTCTCCAGCTACCATGTCAGAGTATTTATTACTCTAGCGTACGGCATACATCTTCCGTCACATCCGAGTTTCACCTTTACACGTTCTGGTTTCTCGGGTGCTTCTGGGTACCGCTGTCTTCACGCCGGGCTTTAAGAAGATGATTCTGTGCTACGCTCCTTCCCTGTCCTTGGAACGACGTAGCTTAGGATTGCCCCACCTGGGTCTGTGAATTATTTACACCTACATTTATGCCCCTTCTTTCACTTGTGTGCCCAACACGAGGGGAAGAAACCGCCTCGACTCTCACATCCCTAGCCATGCCGCTTTTCCCGCCATGCATTTCCCCACTAACATCACCTTTATGACCTACTACCGCCTCTTTCGGTTGTAACTGCTCGGGCTATAATTTCAATAGTTAACCCTGATTTTCCATTCATCCATTTTTTTTTAAGAGCAAGTACTCTCTTCTTCCCTATTTCCATCATCTTTCGTCTGTTGCTGCTTCTTCAACTAATTTCACCGTCAGGTCTCCTTCAAAACCCTAGTCTTGTCTGGGTCTTGTTATTGTTCCTCTGCTACTGCTGCCGTCGTTGTGGTTTTCTACTCTTTACCGTCTTCCTCCGATCTCTCATTTTCCCCTTATTGTTTCTTCTCCTGCTCTTTCATGGCTTCTTCAACTCCTTCCATGACCGAAAAAAGGTGTGTGAGTTATACTTTTTCCGATGAAGATGGTGTTCCTCTTGACTCCTTGTTTATTGTTGATAGTCCTTCTCATCATGATTATCGTGCTCTTAACTCTATCTTTTCTGATGGTTCTCCTCCATTTTCATGTAAGAATGACAAGAGAATTTCTAAGGATTTGACTGATGAACAATTCATCAACCAACTGAAGGATGACTTCAACCTTCATGGTTATGACGTCAGTCTCGTGTCGGGCCAAAAAGGCACTCTAAAAAAGGAGGATGTCGAGAAATTTTCCTATTCGGCCGAGGCGACCATTATCACCAAGGGTCGTCTCGAGCTCGGGCTGCGCCTTCCGTTGTATGACCCGAGTCGCCCATTCATCTATGAGGTCTTGTCTCAAATTCGTCTTTTCTGTGCTCTTGCTCAATGGAACGGTAACACTTATCGCCTCATGGCTGAGTGGGAGAGGCGAGGGAGAGGTGAGTGCTCTCATACTCCTTGGCGAGCGACTACAATTCTGCCAGCTTCGTTGGCAATTACCGGAGTGGGACTGCTACCAATGACGATCTTGCTGGTTTCGCTGCTAGCCCTCACCGACTTAAAGTTCCTACTGGTGATTTCAAGAGGTTGATGTTGGACGAGGATCCTGAAGGTGGCACAAACACTAACAAGCACGCTCGCCATACTAGTGATGCTGCTTGGGACCGGGTTCCTCTTGCCATTCGTGGTCCTATTTTGAGTGGTAATCTTCCACCTCCTAGATTTCCTGCTGAACCCTATCCATTCTGGGTGGTTAACGCCGATCGGGTAGGTTATTTCATTTGTTTTATTTGGCTGTTTGACTATCCGGCTCGGGTGACCAACAAAATCTTAATTTTGCAAAAAAAAAAATTTTTTTTTTTTTTTTTTTTTAGCCCAAGTCCCAGAGTGGTCAGACTAGGGCTTCTACTGCTCGGAAGAGAGGTTCTAGCACAAGGATTGAGGAGGAGCAAGTGAAGGTAACAAATATACTGCTTTTATCTTCAGTACATGTACTTTCCCCTATTTGTTTCCTTCGATGGGTCTTACGATGAGTCTTTTGCAGAGATCCAAGGCTGATGACGGGGGTGTTGAAGGTTCGTATGCCAAGGGTGGTGAGGATCTCGATGATCGGATACGCTTATCTCATTTCCTGAGGAAGTCGCCTCAGAAACCTTCTGATGTTTCGTCTACCGTTATAGGTGGAAAGTCCGATGGAAAGGGTAAGGAGTCCAAGGGCGAGGAAGCTGCCTCGGGAAGGAACATGTCCCGTCAAGCTACTGGGTCTGCTGTTGGTAAGGGTGTTGCCGTAACTGGTGCTAACATCGTCATTGTGATGTCCGACGACGATGATGAAGAAGAAATATTTGGTATGGAAGATGAAATTGATGGCACGGATGAGGGGGAGGAGCCGAAGCAGGCAGAAGAATCTACCTCTGGAAAGGGCTCAGCCCCAGAGAATGAGGTATTGGAGAATCTGTGCCCCGCTTCTCCCACCCTGAGCTCGGGTGGAAATATCTTTTTTACCTTCTCGGGCCCTGTTTGCGATTCACTGGGGGCTCTTACTTCTCCAGACTTTAGCTCGTATTCTGCTGACCAGATGATTGCGGCTGTGCCCCTCTATGCCGGTTTGAGGAATACCTTCAATGCTATGGTAAGTCACTTCTTATTGACTGCATAATGGCGTGGCTGTCGTTTAATGATCGGGATCGAATTTCTCTAGATCGCAAATCAGTCGTTGCTGGAGGCTGCCATCCGCCAGAAGGAACTAGAGGCCATGGAGAACCTTCGTATCCAGTTGCAACAGGAGCAGGAGCGAGCCCGAGGGTTGGAGATACAGCTTGCTGATGCTAAAGGTACTTCACCAAAATCTTGTTGTTATTGATTGAGCAAGTAGTGTCAATATCCTAAGTGTAGTATTGTCTTCCTAGCCGAGATATCTAGTCTAGATACGGACGCTGCTTCGGAGTATCGCTTAATGAAGAGAAAGTTGAACATTGAGAAAGATCACGTCGATAACCTTCGCCAAATAATCGTCAATAAGGATGATAAGATAGATCGTCAGAGTGCCGAGATCGAACGTCTTCAAGCCGAGTTGCTTCGTTATCAGAGCTTTGAGTATGCACCCGAGGAGGTGGATAATCTTCGGGAGAGTCTATCTCGGGCCCAGAAAGTTGCTGCTAACAAAGGGTTATTAGCCGATTCTTTGGAAAGTCAGTGTGGCACGTTGAGGCTTCAGAACAGAGATCTTCACTTTGATCGCGAACGGCTCTTAAAGGAAAAAGATACCGCTGAGAGGTCTAATCATGAATTAAGAGGGAGGCTGCGGGGATTCGATCGGGTATCCCAAGAATTGGAATGGACACAGGCCCAATTATCGGGTCTTCAATTGGCGCATAATCGACAGAAGGCTGATTGGAGCGATCATAAGAAGTACTGCCCCACTAATGAGTTCAATGAACAACATTATAACGAGCTGGCCTCCAAAATTTCTAAACTCGAGAGTGAACTTTCTAAGTCCGAGGATTCTTTAAAAGTAGTTTTACCCACACTGTCATGTCTCCATATATATCATGAACTATCCCGAGAATTATTTTATCTGCCGTTTATCATAATGCTAATTCGTTTTCGTGTTTTTCAGTTGAGCAAGGGAAGGTCCAAGCTATGGAGCAAGAGATCGTCCAGCTGAAGAAGAGTGAGGCCCAATTGAACGAGAGAGTTACTACTGCCGAAACTTCGTCCACTGAATCGTCTCGTCTACTTATTGAGGAAAGGGAGTTGTACCGCGCCGAGCTTACCGCAAGGATTACGCAAGGTGTGAAGGAGTATATTGAAAAGAAGCGAGCCGACCTTGCTGCTAAGAAGGCGAGATCGGGGTCGATTCCGCCGAACGAGTAGTTAGACATTTTGTAGTGATGCGCCACTATTGTGCCCTTTGCACTGGGCTGTAATTCGTTTGAACACCTATATTTTTCGAACACCTTTCTTTATGGGGTGCTGCGTCGCCAATCGGTTGTTTTATCGTTCCTTGATATTTTCGTTTGTGTTGCTTAAATCATGCCTTATTGTTCGTATTTAGTAGATTCATTATTTCCTGCACTAGAATGTTTTATTAGTTAGTATAAATTCAATTTCTGTCGAACACACTCAATAGGGAGGGTCATCGGGCCCAATGTCATGTCCCGATTGAGGTATCTCATCACTGTCACTTCGAGTCAGTGGAAGGGTACTTAGTCATTCCTAAGTTCTATGTCCCGATAATCCCAGGTTAGTTATCAATTAACTATCTCGGGCAAGTGATTTCGGCCACTTGCGATGAGGGAAATCTTTCATATGTAAGTAGATTACCTGGTCGACAAGAACTCGCTTCTTGACAACCTTTGGTAACTGGTTTCCAACCACCAGAACCCTTAGGATACCTCGGCACTTGCACATTTCCACCGCCCCGAGTTCGAATAGCCCGTCGTGTGTAAGTCACCTCGGCACTTGCCCACTGCCGTCGCACCGAGTTCGAATGACCATACGAGTGTAAGTCACCTCGGCACCCTCCCACTGCCGTCGCCCCGAGTTCGAATGACCATTAGTCGCAGATTCCATATTCCCTACCCTACGTGGTTTTTAAAGGAATTGATGACAAAGTATCATACCCTCTTATACACCGGCCCCTTATGGGTGATATAGTTTTAAATGCCGAGCGTTCCATGGTCACGCTTCTGGAGTTCCGTAATTTATTATACGCTCCTTCTTCAACCTTTGACACGATAGTGTATGGTCCACCCCATCTCGCCGCCAATTTCCCACCCTTTTTGTCACGCTCATAGCTGGGTAGTTCCTTCATTACCGACTGCCCCGGTTGAAATTCTCTCGGACAAACTCGCTTGTTATATTCACACTGTAATCGCCTCTGATAGTTTTCTATTCTCTGTAGAGCCATTTCTCTAGTCTCTTCCAAGTCATCAAGCTTGGCCAGTATTAGATCCGCCAAGATATTCCTCCTCCATGCTTCGGTCCTTATGGTAGGTATCATTGCCTCAGTAGGAAGGATGGCTTCAGTTCCGTATGTGATCATGAAAGGTGACAAGCCGGTTGCTTCCCTTCGGGTAGTCCTATAAGCCCATAAAACGTTGTACAGCTCCTCACACCATTCGCCATACTCTTCATCCAGCTTCTTTTTTAGGTTATCTGCTATGGTTTTGTTTGTTATCTCGGCCTTCCCATTACTTTGGGGGTAAATCGGTGTGGCTTTGCTCTTTCGGATATTATAGGTGTTAAACAATAGATCAATGTTCTTTCCTTGTAGTTGTTTCCCATTGTCCGAGACGATTGCTGCGGGGATGCCAAAGCGACAAATAATGTGTTCCCAGATGAAACGAAATACGTCCTTATCTCGGATGTGCTTTAGAGGTGAGGCTTCTACCCATTTGGTGAAGTAGTCTGTAGCCACAATCAAATACTTTCTCTGCCCCGATCCGACATGCAATGGTCCCACAATATCAATTCCCCATTTGGCAAATGGCCATGGGCTTACCACCGAATTTTGTGACACCGTTGGTGCATGTATCTTCTTACCAAAATTTTGGCACTCGTCGCAGATTAATGTCGTATGCTTTGCATCTTCGTTCATGTGCGGCCAAAAATACCCCATAGTATTGGATCTGGCCGACATACTTCAGCCCGAACTATGATTGCCTGCGGTACCATAGTACAGCTCATTCAGAATTGAGTGTCCCTCTTCTTTGCTCAAACATCTTAAGAGTGGTCCCAGATAGGACTTTATGTATAGGATACCGTCTCGTAATTCATATGCATCTGCCTTACTTTTGATCTTATTGATCTCGGGTCGTCCCTTTGGTAGTTCTCCTGTCTCCAAGTATTAATGGATGGGCTTGCGCCAATCTCCAACCTCGTATTTATCGGCCGTGGTTACATCCACATACGCCTTTGTGTCCATTATGTCTGGTATGGATGGCATCAGGACCCTCATGACTCGGATGCCTTCAATACTCGGGTCTGTCAACATTGAGGCGATATATGCCAAAGCGTCTGAGTGTCTATTGTCTTTTCTGCAAATGTGTCGGAATTTGATGTTGGGGATCTGGTCGATGTAAAATTGGGCGAGCTCCCAATACTTCTGCAATACCAGATCATGGATAGCGTACTGCCCATTAATATGCCGAATCACAAGCTGAGAATCGCTAGTTAATCTTACATCATGGATTCCTAGTTCCACAATTAGCCGTAAGGCATGTATCAATGCTTCGTATTCAATGACATTGTTTGTCGCCTATAACTCAAGTCTAAATGAGTGGACCATCTTTTTCCCTTTTGGTGTAGTGAAAACCAACCCTAATCCTGATCCATCCTTATTGGACGACCCATGTACAAACACTTCCCATCGTGTCGGGCTACACGTTTCAAGAAGATCGGAAGGATCCTCCCGATCTTCTTCCATACCCGGGATATCCTCAACTTCATCCTCATCGTCTAAAGGAAAATCTGCCAGGAAATCAGCTATCGTCTGTGCTTTAACTGTTGTACTCATTTCGTAAAAGACATTGAATTGTTTTATCTGCGCACCCCACTTAGATATTCGTCCCGTCCTTGCAGCGTTGTCCAATACTGACTCGATCGAGGATTTTGTTAACACCCTGATCCGATGGGTCTGGAAATAAGTTCGCAATTTTTGTGTGGTAAACACCAATGCTAGAATTAACTGTTCGATCTGGGTGTAGTTCTTCTCTGCAGGACTCATGGTTTTACTGATAAAGTAGATCGGTTTCTCTTTATTCCCCTCGTTCTTGACCAGTACCGCACTGATGGCACAAGTTGTTACCCAAGGATACAAAGTAAGTACTTCCTCGGGCTCGGGTCTTTGCAACACGGGTAGACTCGCGAGATGTTGTTTAATTTTCTGGAAGGCCTCGTCGCATTCCTCGCTCCACTTAAATTTCTCGCCTTTTCTCAAGGTTCCGAAGAAGTCTTTGCATTTTTCCGACGATCTTGAGATGAATCGTCCCAATGCTGCCAAGCTTCCATTCAACTTTTGTACGTCTTTTATTGTCACTGGAGAGGGCATCTCAAAAATAGCTTTGATTTTTTCAGGGTCGGCCTCTAACCCCTTATCGGTTATTATATATCCTAGAAATTTGCCCGATGTTACCCAAAAGGTACACTTGGTCGGGTTCACTTTCATCTTGTATTTTTTCATAGTTTGAAAAATCTCCCGAAGATCTCCGATATGATCGGTAGCCAGCCGGCTTTTCACCAACATGTCGTCGACATATACCTCGATGGTGTTATGGATTTTTTCCTCGAACATGTCTTCTACTAATCTTTGGTAGGTAGCCCCTGCATTTTTTAGTCCAAATGGCCTTTTTGTGTAGCAATACAACCCTCTTGGCGTGAAGAAGGACGTGTTCTCCTGGTCCTCGGTGGCCAACTGAATCTGGTTATACCCTGAATATCCATCTATTAGTGTTATCGCCTTGTGACCGACTATTGATTCGACAAGTTGATCGATATTTGGGAGAGGAAAGCTATCTTTCGGGCAAGCCTTGTTTAAATCTCTTAAGTCGATGCAGATCCTCGCCCCTCCGTTCCTTTTGGGAACAATCACCATGTTAGATATCCATTGGGGGTACTGAGCTTTTCGAATGATTATCGATGTTTGTAGCTTCTTTAGTTCACCTTCAACCGCTGCTTGTAATTCGGGTGCAATTCTTCGCATCTTCTGGTGGACCGGCCTAAACTTAGGATCTATCCTCAGGTGATGACAACATACTTCTAGCATTTTCCAGGCGAAGGCATCCCTATGTTCTCGTAACAGAGCTGTCAGCTGAGTTGCATGTTCTTCCGATTACCGTGACCCGATCCTTACTATTTTCGGTTCTTCCTTGGTTCCTAAATTGACCTCCCGAGTAGACTCCATAGCCGATAAATTTGGCTTCGGGTCCGCCTCCTGTGATTGCTATAAGATCTCCTTTTCGCCTGCTTCATAGGTCATAACTGCTCGGGAAATTACCTTTTCTAATTCCTGCTCGGCCCTGACTTCCATAGCTTTATTCTTTTCTCGGCGTAATCTAGCTCGTCTATCTTCGTTTTTTTGAATACCGACCTGCATGCATTGTCTTGCCGCTTGAGGGTCGCCCAGTACTTCTACTACTCCTCTGTAGGTAGGAAATCTCAGTCTTTGGTGGTAGGCCGATGCAACTCCTTTGATACCAGCGATCCAAGGTCTCCCAATAATTGATTCGTAAGGCGACACGACATCAACAACACAAAAGGTGGTAAGTGTATCCAGATATCCTTCCCCATCCGAGACCCTGAGAGTGACTTCCCCATTTGGTATGGTGACAGTCCCGTTAAAACCGTAGATCCGGTAGGTAGACGGGATTAGAATGTCGTCAGATAGCTTCATCCTTTTAAATGTGTCATAGAAAAGGACTTTAACAGAGCTTCCACTAACCACCAGTATCCTCTTAATTCCCCATCCCTCGATAAGTAAGGTAATAACCAGGGGATCTCCATGCGCTTGACCGTTTATCGGGACATCCTTAGCAGAGAAGGTGATCGGATGCATCATCCAGGCCTCCATATGTAAAGTCTTGGCGAAAGTGAAGATTTCCTTTCCTGCTCGATTCCTTTTGTGAATTCTTAATTTGATGCCCGTCCCTAGATCAAACCCTTGGGTTGCCGAATGTGAGATGGTGTTGCATACAAATTGAGTTCTCCGATCAATCCTGACTTGATGTATCAGTGCATCTGGCATCTCGAGAGCCGGTGTTATCTGCCTAACAAATTGTCTTAAGTACCAATCCCGAATCAGATGTTGGACGATGTCTTTTACCTCCTGACAGTTGTTAGTTGAGTGTCCTCGATACTGGTGATAATGACATAATTCAGGATGGTTCTTTGTCTCGTCGAACTGTATTCCTCTGGTCTTCGGGTATCTAATGTCGTTTCTTTTTTCCACTTCCTTAAAGATTTCCTCCAGTGGTGCGTTCAGAGGTGTGTAGGTCTTGGGTTCATGGCGGGGCTTCTTCCCCTTCTCAACCCATTCCTTCTTTTCCGACGCTTTATGTGTTGGTCCCGATCTCTTCTCGGGTCGCTTTGAAACCTCTTGAGGTATCGCCTTGGCTGCAGCGCTTGCCTCTTGTACTCCCCTATCTTTAGATTCCTCTTGTATTTCTTCCAAGGCGATGTAATGTTCCTGCATCCTCCTCATTTCTTTCAACGTCTGAGGTTTCTCTGTGAACATACCTATCCAAATAGGGTCTGATTTCCCAAGTGAGTTTTCGAACCCGAATATCTGCTTCTCGACTGGCACCTTCCCAATGTCGGTACATAGTTTTCTCCATCTGTCCGTTAGGGATCTTAGAGGCTCCCTGAATCTTCTGGCCAAAGTGAACAACTTATTAACCCTAGGCCGGGGCTTGCTATTGTGCATGTACGTTTCAAGGAATGTCTCTATCAAAACTCTGTAGCTCCCGACGGACCCTACCGGTAAGGTGTAAAACCAATTTCTCGCCTCGCCTTCCAAACTGGCAGGGAAAAACTTGCACATGACCACGTCACTGTTCTTCCACTGTAGTAATGACATCATGTACATTTTGAGGTGCTCTGCGGCATCCCCTGTCACGTCGAACCTTGAGGGAAAATCCGGGAGTGCACACTTAGGGGGAAATGGTGCTTGTTCCATCTCTCGGGTGAAAGGAGTCTTCTCGGCTTCACTAATCACTTCTGCTAACTTATCATCCTCACCATTCCCTGACAATTTCTTAACCATCTCTTCGAGTTCTTTGATCTTAGCTTCTGTGGCATTATCTGGCCTTCCGCTTTGCTCAGGTTCTTCTTCCTCGGTTGAAGAGTTATCGGGGGGACCGTATCCTCCTACCCTTGCAGCGCTAGGGTCGGGTATACGCCCTTGGATTAGTGGCGGTGTTCGGACATGTCTCAATCTGGTTTGGTTAATTGATGCTCCTCGGCTCGTGGATCCTCGCGATCTCAACCTTTGGTTTCTCAGTTGGTGATTTTCATACTCAAGTGCCAAGTTTCTTCTTTGTAGCTCCCTTAAGTGCTCTTCCTTCCTTCTTTGGTTTTCCAGAATGGCCAGCAAGGTCGGATCTGTGCTTTCATGGCTAGAGTGTCCATTTGGCTGATTCCCCTGTGCAGTTGGCGGAGCTGGTGGTGCTGTTCTGGGAGCTACTGGTGGTGCAACAGGAGGAATATCTCGGGTTACCCCCCTTTTTCCTAGCCGGATCTGCCTAAGTATTTCTTCTTCTTGGTTCAAAGCGTCTTGATACTCAGCACTTCTCCTTTCCCTCCTACGATTGGCCCGCATTATCAGTGCTTCTTCTTCGTCCTCAGTGTCCGATGCAGTTAATCCATCCTCCATGTCCGCTAGTCTCCTCTGGCTCAGCTGAATGTGTTCCAAGGGAGGTAGCTCACCATCTTGACCTAAGTTAACTTCCTCGTTGACAGTGGTCATTCCTCCGGCCGGTACTCGTGGTTCCTCGGGTTGGTGTTGCCGGTTACTTTCTTGCCGCGAGTTCGTCACCCCTTCCTGCATGCTGTTGCCTGCCACAGTTCGGTTCCTAAGGATTCTTTCTGTGCCTGAAGTACTAGCCATCGGTTCGGGCGCACCTTTTCCTCCGAGATTCGTTCGTACCTATATTAGCTGATGTAATTTTAGATAGTGGTAAGAAATAGGGTTGTCGTTCACTCGGATTTGTAGAGATTAAAGTTTTTAAAAATACTAAATAAATATATACAAAGAC
>JAJJMB010010315.1:1273214-1286248 GCA_023531105.1 Papaver atlanticum | reverse complement strand
ATTAAACCAAGTTATCCAGCCAAATTTGATCGATAAAATCACCCATAATAGCTTTCTATAGTCATATCACGTCTACCCACTAAGTTTCAGGGATTGAATCTCACTAAATCACGTCCAAATATCCGATTGAAATTCTGCTGTTAATGAAAATATTTTCCCGCCAAAATTCATTTTTTGAATTTGTGAAGAACATGTCCTCCCCCTAATCCTGCACGGGTGTCCCTTTAGCACTTGTCTTATGGGGTGCAAATAGTAATTTTTGGGCGTAGATAGTAATTTTTCCGGGGTTCCTCCGACACATTTCTGGGGTGCTTCCGGTGCATTTCTGGGGTGCCTTTAGTACTCTATCCTGGGGTGTAAAACACCACTTTTCGAGCCAATTTCGCCGCAAGAGCTTATTTCTCTAAAAATACCTACAAAGACATAAAATAACAAAATAAATACAAAATCGAACACTAACAATATATACAATTGAGACATATTAGACACAATAATGCGTCTATCATTAGCCGAATACACGACATCTCGAGAGCCGGAATAAAACGATTTTCTACTCTTTTTTATGGTCTTTCCTCAAGATTTCACAAGGATGGTTTTACCCTGGATCCCTTTGGATTTTCCGTTATGATGATGTTTTAGCGTCCATCAGCAAAACCAAAGTAAGATTATCACCCCAAGTATCTACTAGATTCTTATCAATCATCATTTCCGCACCCAAACCCAATGATTTTGTGCCGATCTACTGGTATTAACGTCGTATTCAAAGCTTTAAGGAATCCCACGATTTGGAATGAAAACAACCGATGAGATGAAGTTTCGTTTTAGCTACTACCAAGCATCAAAGATGCTATTTTGGGAGCTTTTGAATCTTTCTAACAACTCGACTTAGCAAGGGAAATAAAAAAGAACAATATCGTCAAACAAAAATCAACACCGAGATCGAAAGCAGTTTTCCTATATCTATCTCAAAGAGTTTTAAAAGCAATGAGATCATTTTTTTTCTTCGTGAAAGATAACAATTTATAAGTTCCTTCTACTAGCACGTCTAACCAAAAGAGTTCTCTCTTTAGCTTCAACTAACACACTAGGTGATTAAGGAGATTTGGATCTTCCTCTTTTAGTGACTGATTTCAAGGTATCCGAAGATGTTAGACAATCCCCTTAGTCGGCGCCAAAATGTAGATGTGGAAAATCCAACTATTACATCCGATGAAGCTCAAATGCACAAACAATGAATAAACAAGCAAGAGATGAACAATAACACAAGATATACGTGGTTCGGCATGATTACCTACATCCACGGGGGTGAAAGGATGGTCTTATTTTTCAATTCAAGGTTACAAATGGTGATTCTTACTAGTCAACAACCTAATCTCTCCACAGTACTCTTGGTGTTCTCTGCTCCTTTCTCGCTTACCCTCAACTCTTTACAAAGCTCACTATTTATAGGCTAACGTGATGATACATCCAAATTACAGTGTGAGTCACTGTACATCTTCCTGGATGTCCTGGTCAGGTGATGAGTGGCGTTCCTTCTGAGATGCTGACCCGATCTTGGTGAATGTTGCTCCCGATATTCTTATACCCGATGTTGGCTACTTGGTGCCGTATGATCCGATGTCGCTCTCCATCTTGACCCGATGTTGTTAATGTTCGGGCCCACTTTGACCAGGCTCTTCTTATCTTCTCCAGCTACCTGTCAGAGTATTTATTACTCTAGCATCCGGCAGACATCTTCCGTCACATTCGAGTTTCACCTTTACACGTGCTGGCTTCTCGGGTGCTTCTGGGTATCGCTGTCTTCACGCCGGGCTTTAAGAAGATGATTTTGTGCTACACTCCTTCCATGTCCTTGGAACGACGTAGCTTAGGATTGCCCCACCTGGGTCTGTGGATTATTTACACCTACACCATGGTCGCGCTTCTGGAGTTCCGTCAGGTTTCAATATCTTATACGCTCCTTCTCCAACCTTTGACATGATAGTGTATGGTCCACCCCATCTCGCCGCCAATTTCCCACCCTTTTTATCACGCTCATAGCTGGGTAGTTCCTTCATTACCGACTGCCCGGGTTGAAATTCTCTCGGACGAACTCGCTTGTTGTGTTCACGCTGTAATCGCCTCTGATAGTTTTTCATTCTCTGTAGAGCCATTTATCTAGTCTCTTCCAAGTCATCAAGCTTGGCCAGTATTAGATCCGCCAAGATATTCCTCCTCCATGCTTCGGTCCTTATGGTGGGTATCATTGCCTCAATAGGAAGGATGGCTTCAGTTCCATATGTGAGCATGAAAGGTGACAAGCCGGTTGCTTTCCTTCGGGTAGTCCTATAAGCCCATAAAACGTTGTACAGCTCCTCACACCATTCGCCATACTCTTCATCCAGCTTCTTTTTTAGGTTATCTGCTATGGTTTTGTTTGTTATCTCGGCCTGCCCATTACTTTGGGGGTAAATCGGTGTGGATTTGCTCTTTCGGATATTATAGGTGTTAAACAATAGATCAATGTTCTTTCCTTGTAGTTGTTTCCCATTGTCCGAGACGATTGCTGCGGGGATGCCAAATTGACAAAAAATGTGTTCCCAGATAAAACGAAATACGTCCTTGTCTCGGATGTGCTTTAGAGGTGCGGCCTCTACCCATTTGGTGAAGTAGTCTGTAGCCACAATCAAATACTTTCTCTGCCCCGATCCGACATGCAATGGTCCCACAATATCAATTCCCCATTTGGCAAATGGCCATGGGCTTACCACCGAGTTTAGTGACACCGTTGGTGCATGTATCTTCTTACCAAACTTTTGGCACTCGTCACAGATTAATGCCATATGCTTTGCATCTTCGTTCATGTGCGGCAAAAAATACCCTATAGTCTTGGCTCTGGACGACATACTTCGGCCCGAGCTATGATTGCCTGCGGCACCATAGTGCAGCTCATTCAGAATTGAGTGTCCCTCTTCTTTGCTCAAACATCTTAAGAGTGGTCCCAGATAGGACTTTCTGTATAGGATACCGTCTCGTAATTCATATGCCGCTTCCTTACTTTTGATCTTATTGATCTCGGGTCGTCCCTTTTGTAGTTCTCCTGTCTCCAAGTATTGATGGATGGGCTTGCGCCAATCTCCAGCCTCGTATTTATCGGTCGTGGTTACAACCACATACGCCTTTGTGTCCATTATGTCTGGTATGGATGGCATCAGGACCCTCATGACTCGGATGCCTTCAATACTCGGGTCTGTCAATATTGAGGCGATATAGGCCAAAGCGTCTGAGTGTCTATTGTCTTTTCTGCAAATGTGTCGGAATTTGATGTTGGGGATCTGGTCGATGTAAAATTGGGCGATCTCCCAATACTTCTGCAATACTTGAACATGGATAGCGTACTGCCCATTAATCTGCTGAATCACCAGCTGAGAATCGCTAGTTAATCTTACATCATGGATTCCTAGTTCCACAATTAGCCGTAAGGCATGTATCACTGCTTCGTATTCAGTGACATGGTTTGTCTCTTTGAACTCAAGTCTAAATGAGTGCACCATCTTTTTCCCTTTTGGTATAGTGAAAACCAACCCTAATCCCGATCCATCCTTATTGGACGACCCATTTACAAACAATACCCATCGTGTCGGGATACACGTTTCGAGAAGATCGGACGGATCCTCCCAATCTTCTTCCATACCCGGGATATCCTCAACTTCATCCTCATCTTCTAGAGGAAAATTTGCCAAGAAATCAGCTATCGCCTGCGCTTTAACCGCTGTTCTTATTTCGTAGAAGACATTGAATTGTTTTATCTGCGCACCCCACTTAGATATTCGTCATGTCCTTGCAGCGTTGTCCAATACTGACTCGATCGAGGATTTTGTTAACACCATGATCCGATGGGTCTGGAAATAAGTTCGCAATTTTCGTGTGGCAAACACCAATGCTAGAATTAACTGTTCGATCAGGGTGTAGTTCTTCTCTGCAGGATTCATGGTTTTACTGATGAAGTAGATCGGTTTCTCTTCATTCCCCTCGTTCTTGACCAGTACCACACTGATGGCACTAGTTGTTGCCCCAAGATACAAAGTAAGTACTTCCTCGGGCTCGGGTTTTTGCAACACGGGTAGACTCGTGAGATGTTGTTTAATTTTCTGGAAGGCCTCCTTGCATTCCTCGCTTCACTTAAATTTCTCGCATTTTCTCAAGGTTCCGAAGAAGTCTTTGCATTTGTCCGACGAACTTGAGATGAATCGTCCCAATGCTGCCAAGCTTCCATTCAACTTTTGTACATCTTTTACTGTCACTGGAGAGGGCATCTCCAAAATAGCTTTGATGTTTTCAGGGTCGGCCTCTGTCCCCTTATCGGTTATATTATATATCCTAAATATTATCCCGATGTTACCCAAAAGGTACACTTGGTAGGGTTCACTTTCATCTTGTATTTTTTCATAGTTTGAAAAATCTCCCGAAAATCTCCGATATGATCGGTAGCCAGCCAGATTTTCATCAACATGTCGTCGACATATACCTCGATAGTGTTATGGATTTTGTCCTCGAACATGTATTCTACTAATCTTTGGTAGGTAGCCCCTGCATTTTTTAGTCCGAATGGAATTTTAGTGTAGCAATACAACCCTCTTGGCGTGAAGAAGGACGTGTTCTCCTGGTCCTCGGGGGCCAACTGAATCTGGTTATACCCTAAGTATCCATCCATTAGTGTTATCGCCTTGTGACCGACTATTGATTCGACAAGTTGATCGATATTTGGGAGAGGAAAGCTATCTTTCGGGCAAGCCTTGTTTAAATCGCTGAAGTCGATGCGGATCCTCACCCACCCGTTCCTTTTGGGCACAATCACCATGTTAGATATCCATTGGGGGTACTGAGCTTTTCGAATGATTCCCGATGTCTGTAGCTTCTTTAGTTCACCTTCCACTGCTGCTTGTAATTCGGGTGCAATTCTTCGCATCTTCTGGTGGACCGGCCTAAACTTATGATCTATCCTCAGGTGATGATAACATACTTCTGGGTCAATTCCCTCCATATCTTACATTTTCCAGGCGAAGGCATCCGTATGTTCTCGTAACAGAGCTGTCAGCTGAGTTTCTTGTTCTTCCGATAACCGTGACCCGATCTTTACTATTTTCGGTTGTTTCTTGGTTCTTAAATTGACCTATCAAGTAGACTCTAGATCCGAGAAATTTGTCTTCGGCTCCGCCTCCTGTGATTGCTATAAGATCTCCTTTTCGCCTGCTTCATAGGTCAAAACTGCTCGGGAAATTACCTTTTCTAATTCCTGCTCGGCCCTGACTTCCTTAGCTTTATTATTTTCTCGGCGTAATCTAGCTCGTCTATCTTCGTTTTGTTGAATACCGACCTGCATGCATTGTCTTGCCGCTTGAGGGTCGCCCAGTACTTCTACTACTCCTCTGTAGGTAGGAAATCTCAGTCTTTGGTGGTAGGCCGATGCAACTCCTTTGATACCAGGGATCCAAGGTCTCCCAATAATTGATTCGTAAGGAGACACGACATTAACAACACAAAAGGTGGTAAGTGTATCCAGATATCCTTCCCCATCCGAGACCCTGAGAGTGACTTCCCCTTTTGGTATGGTGACAGTCCCGTTAAAACCGTAGATCCGGTAGGTAGACGGGATTAGAATATCGTCAGATAGCTTCATCCTTTTAAATGTGTCATAGAAAAGGACTTTAACAGATCTTCCACAGTCCACCAGTATCCTATTAACTCCCCATCCCTCGATAAGTAAGGTAATAACCAGGGGATCTCCATGCGCTTGACCGTTCATCGGGACATCCTTAGCAGAAAAGGTGATCGGCTGCATCATCCAGGCCTCCATAGGTAAAGTCTTTGTGACAGTGAAGATTTCCTTTCCTGCTCGATTCCTTTTGTGAATTCTTGATGTGATTCCCATCCCTAGATCAAACCCTTGGGTTGCCGAATGTGAGATGGTGTTGCATACAAATTGAGTTCCCCGATCAATCCTGACTTGATGTATCGGTGCATCTGGCATCTCGAGAGCCGGTGTTGTCTGCCTAACAAATTATCTTAAGTACCCATCCCGAATCATATGTTGGACGATGTCTTTTACCTCCCGACAGTTGTTAGTTGAGTGTCCTCGATACTGGTGATAATGACATAATTCAGGATGGTTCTTTGTCTCGTCGAACTGTATTCCTCTGGTCTTCGGGTATCTAATGTCGTTTCTTTTTTCCACCTCCTTAAAGATTTCTTCAAGTGGTGCGTTCAGAGGTGTGTAGGTATTGGGTTTATGGCGGGGCTTCTTCCCCTTCTTAACACATTCCTTCTTCTCCGACGCTTTATGTGTTGGTCCCGATCTCTTCTCGGGTCGCTTCGATACCTCTTGAGGTATCGCCTTGGCTGCAGCGCTTGCCTCTTGTACTCCCCTATCTTTAGATTCCTCTTATATTTCTTTCAAGGCGATGTTCCTCATTTCTTTCAACGTCTGAGGTTTTTCTGTGAACATACCTATCCAAATAGGGTCCGATTTCCCAAGTGAGTTTTCGAACCCGAATATCTGCTGCTCGACTGGCACCTTCCCGATGTCGGTACATAGTTTTCTCCATCTGTCCATTAGGGATCTTAGAGGCTCCCTGAATCTTCTGGACAAAGTGAACAACTTATTAACCCTAGGCCGGGCCTTGCTATTGTGCATGTACGTTTCAAGGAATGTCTCTATCAAAACTCTGTAGCTCCCGATGGACACTACCGGTAAGGTGTAAAACCAATTTCTCGCCTCGCCTTCCAAACTGGCAGGGAAAAACTTGCACATGACCACGTCACTGTTCTTCCACTGTAGTAATGACATCATGTACATTTTGACGTGCTCTACGGCATCCCCTGTCCCGTCGAACCTTGAGGGAAAATCCGGGAGTGCACACTTAGGGGGGAATGGTGCTTGTTCCAGCTCTCGGGTGAAAGGAGTCTTCTCGGCTTCACTAATCACTTCTGCTAACTTATCATCCTCACCATTCCCTGACAATTTCTTAACCATCTCTTCGAGTTCTTTGAGCTTAGCTTCTGTGGCGTTATCTTGCCTTCCGCTTTGCTTGGGTTCTTCTTCCTCGGTTGAAGAGTTATCGGGGGGACCGTATCCTCCTCCCATCGCAGCACTAGGGTCGGGTATACGCCCTTGGATTAGTGGCGGTGTTCGGACATGTCCCAATCGGGTTTGGTTACTTGATGCTCCTCGGTTCGTGGATCCTCGCGATCTCAACCTTTGGTTTCTCAGTTGGTGATTTTCATACTTAAGTGCCAAGTTTCTTCTTTGTAGCTCCCTTAAGTGCTCTTCCTACCTTCTTTGGTTTTCCAGAATGGCCAGCAAGGTCAGATCTGTGCTTTCATGGCTAGAGTATCCATTTGGTTGATTCCCCTGTGCGGTCGGCGAAGCTGGTGGTGCTGTTGCTAATGGTGCTATTTTGGGAGCTACTGGTGGTGCAACAGGAGGAATATCTCGGGTTACCCCCTTTTTCCTAGCCGAATCTTCCTAAGTATTTTTTTTCTTGTTCAAAGCGTCTTGAGACTCAGCACTTCTCCTTTCCCTCCTACGATTGGCCCGCATTATCAGTGCTTCTTCTTCGTCCTCAGTGTCCGATGCATTTAATCCATCCTCCATGTCCTCTAGTCTCCTATGGCTCGGCTGAATGTGTTCCAAGGGAGGTAGCTCACCATCTTGACCCAAGTTATCTTCCTCGTTGACAGTGGTCATTCCTTCGGCCGGTACTCGTGGTTCCTCGGGTTGGTGTTGCCAGTTACTTTCTTGCCGCGAGTTCGTCACCCCTTCCTGCATGTTGTTGCCTGCCACAGTTCGGTTCCTAAGGATTCTTTCTGTGCCTGAAGTACTAGCCATCAGTTCGGGCGCTCCTTTTCCTCCGAGATTCGTTCGTACCCACATCATCCAAATACACGACACCTCACTTTGAATTATTTTCAAAAAGGTTTTTATGAAGTACGTAAGGAAAAGAAAAATCTCTGATACTCAGACAAGATCCAGACAAGTACGATTCCCTTTATTTTATCGTGCTGACCTCAGCACACTAAATCAGTTGGCTACCCAAATACTTTGAAGAGGACTTCAATGTAAGTCGCTTTCGGTACTTTATTTATGCATTAATCATTCTTTGTCCTACATTCCTTGTGACAGAAATCATTAACCAGCCATACCATTGGTCGGATATTTTCTTTCCTTGTCAAGTTTCAATGTTGTGACTCCGTTCAATCATACTGACGGCATCATCAATGACTCGAGAGCCGGAATAAAACGATTTTCTACTCTTCTTTATGGTCTTTCCTCAAGATTTCACAAGGATGGTTTTACCCTGGATCCCCTTGGATTTTCCGTCATGATGATGTTTTAGCGTCCATCAGCAAAACCAAAGTAAGATTATCACCCAAGTATCTACTAGATTCTTATCAATCATAATTTCCGCAACCAAACCCAATGATTTTGTGCCGATCTACCGGTATTCACGTCGTATTCAAAGCTTTAAGGAATCCCATGATTTGGAATGAAAACAGCCGACGAGATGAAGTTTCGTTTTAGCTACTACCAAGCATCAAAGATGCTATTTTGGGAGCTTTTGAATCTTTCTAACAACTCGACTTAGTAAGGGAAATAAAAAATAACAATATCGTCAAACAAAACTCAACACCGATATCGAAAGAAGTTTTCCTATATCTATCTCAAAGAGTTTTAAAAGCAATGAGATCATTTTTTTGTATGAAAGATAACAATTTATAAGTTCCTTCTACTAGCACGTCTAACCAAAAGAGTTCTTTCTTTAGCTTCAACTAACACACTAGGTGATTTAGGAGCTTTGGATCTTCCTCTTTTAGTGACTGATTTCAAGGTATCTGAAGATGTTAGACAATCCCCTTAGTCGGCGCCAAAATGTAGATGTGGAAAATCCAACTACTACATCCGATGAACCTCAAATGCACAAACAATGAGTAAACAAGGAAGAGATGAACAAGAACACAAGATATACGTGGTTCGACATGATTACCTACGTCCACGGGGGTGAAAGGATGTTCTTATTTCTCAACTCAAGGTTACAAATGGTGATTCTTACTAGTCAACAACCTAATCTCTCCACAGTACTCTTGGTGTTCTCATCTCCCTTCTCGCTTACCCTCAACTCTTTACAAGGCTCACTATTTATAGGCTAACGTGATGATACATCCAAATTACAGTGTGAGTCACCGTACATCTTCCTGAATTTCCTTGTCGGGTGATAAGTGGCGTTCCTTCTGAGATGCTGACCCGAGCTTGGTGAATGTGGCTCCCGATATTCTTATACCCGATGTTGGCTACTTGGTGCCGTATGATCCGATGTCGCCCTCCATCATGTCCCGATGTTGTTAACTTTCGGGCCCATTTTTACCAGGCTCTTCTTATCTTCTCCAGCTACCCTGTCAGAGTATTTATTACTCTAGCGTCCGGCAAACATCTTCCGTCATATCCGAGTTTCACCTTTACACGTGCTGGCTTCTCGGGTGCTTCTGGGTACCGATGTCTTCGTGCCGGGCTTTAAGAAGATGATTTTGTGCTACGCTCCTTCCCTGTCCTTGGAACGACGTAGCTTAGGATTGCCCCACCTGGGTCTGTGGATTATTTACACCTACAATGCTAAAGAAGTTACCTTTTACTCACCCTAAAAGCTAAAACAGGTATCCTGAGCAATTGTAATGATTGCGTCTCAAAATTTGGCCATAACCATAAATCTTCCCCATATTGAGAATAGTATCCCAAATTATACCAGTGAATGAAATCAGGTGATTCCGGCCGGCCGTTCGAAGTGGCCGGGAAAAAAGATCAAGTGAATGATAAGGGTTGTGCATAAAGTGTTTATGGTGTTTTCTGGTGGGATGGCATGTTATTCTGTTAGTGGGTCCGATATGACAGGGTGTGGGACCCAATTTTGCTCAAAATAATAGTAATAACAAATGTCCTTCAAAAAAGAAAATAGTAAAAAAAATGAAACCGTACCTCGTGAGACAAGGAGTAATTGGTAAGATGACATGTTTCCACATTAACCGTTAAAAGTTTATTCACATCCAAGATCTTGTCCGTTGATATCCCCTGTTTTTCCAAACACAAACACCTTCATTAGCCCATGTTGGTTCTTTCTTGCCACTTTCTTTACACTTTTACAGTAGCATTTTTCGAGCATATAAACTCAAAATTCTCCTCCAAAAACGCATCTAAGAAAATACTATTTATCTCTTAAAATAAAGGTCATTATCCAAAATTTATTAAATTAATGACGTTATAGAATTCCATGAAATGCCTAAAACATTCTTTGGATTTTTCGAAAAACTATCAGTTGTTGAAGTACGAGAAGTATGATTGTAGAATTTGCGCGCGGGCAGCAATAAAACAATGTATGTGTCGAGTCCAAAGAGCATCACCTTAAGTGTGAGCAGAAAATAATCTGGAGTCTCAACAGTATTGTCCAACACACTAGGCAAAACTGTAAAAGAAAGAAAAATGTTTAACAAAAACAATTCAAAAGAAGGAAAAAAAGTTACAAGGGAAAAAAAATATGATACAACCACATACCTTTCTCTTCCTTTTTCTTCTTGTCTCCTTTAGATTTGTGAGGTTTTGATTTTCCATTCTTTTGAGCCATTTTTCATCAATATTGAATTGATATACGTTTCTAAATTGTGATAAGATTATCTCAATTAATACGGAATTTTGAGATTATCTTAATTAATACAGAATCTTGATGAATTAAAATTCAGAATACAGAAGTTGTTTTGCTATATGAATTGTTGGTTGAATTGTACAGCAACTGAGCTCAGTGTTTGTTTTTCTTCTTTTTTGCAAGTTCTGATGGCGAATTATAATGGAAGGAAGTAACTGCGACGCATTATCCGGAAATCCAAAAATCCGAATTCATCATCGTCATATGGATTATCTTGTTACGTGACCAAAGCCAGAAGATGAAGAAGTAGTACTAGAAGGAGGAAGAGAATGGAGGAGAATGAGAGGAGAAGCGAATGGAATAGTGGGGTGGGGTAAGCCAAATATATAGAAATATAATAGACGTATTGTATTGCGAGAGTTGTGCGAAATCTGCACGAGAGTGTGAATGGATAGATGGATAGGATAAGGTGAGAGGAGGAGGAGGAGGAGGAGAATGCTACATCATTTTTCCATCCCTTCTTTGCACTTGAGACAAGAAAATGTCGCAAGACAGTGATGAATTTAGGCCTTTCAATTCTATGCGAACAAGATTAAAATCTCTTTCTCATCTCTGTCTGGATTTAGCTTATAAATATTAGTAAAATATTAATACTGAGATAAAATTTGAAATAGTAAACAATAAATGTGAAACTAATCTTCCTTATCAAACTAATCTTCGTGTGGAAAGGGTTTTTTTCTTTTTCAAAGTTTCTGATGGGGGTAGTCAATTAGGGCTGGGTGGGTTAACCAATTGAGTTTTATTGGGATGTGGAGAGATACCTTTTGCAGAAGAAATTTTGGAAAAGTATAAAATTGAGGCCTTAAATACATCAAATAAGAAAAAACAAGTTATACAAAAGCACTTTTTACAAAATTAAATATGTAAATTGTACTTATATTGTTCACGAATTTGAACGGAATCTCATATGAGTGATTGGATTCTCTCATACTTGTACGGACATAAGTTTTTTCCAGTATTTTGTAGGGGCTTGATTGTTGCTTATTTAGTTACTGTTATTATAGCATCTCGGAGCACCAACTTTACTTTCTTTTACTCTCTTATCTTTTCCCATCTCAGAATCCTGGAAAAAAAAATTTGCCTTCTTCTTCATTTGCTAGATTACTTGTTTTCAATAATACTTGTATACAGTTGATTTTAATTCAAAAGTAATTTTGTTGTTTTTTAACAATTTTCTTCACTATTAGGGTGATTCTTACCTTCACATTTTGGAAAATTCTTGTCTGCACTTCTATAGAGTTTTTCCACATATTTATTCGCGATTCGTTATTTAGGATACAAGTACGTCGACAATCTTATGCGGCCTAGATCAAGTTCTTCTTCAATATATATACAAATAGATTTAGGGTTCCGGATTTCTCGCTATACATGAAGAGTTTTTGGGAAAATCATTCCTCTCTTACATGTGCATTTTTCCGGAAAAAAAAATTAATCAAAATGGTCAAATAATAATTTCGAGTAACATTCCTTCAACGCATAAGATTTTGGTGATATCATGGTAGGTCTCTCTTTCTCTTCGCGATTGAGTTTTGATCTTTTTTGTGTGTTTTCTTATGTTACTCATGTTCAGATTTTCTTGAAAATCATCATGTGAACGTTTTAATTGGAATGAAACAATGATAGTTTGACTATCAAAATAAAATAAATATATATAACATTTCCAGGAAAGTTTGAGTATCTAAATAAAATGATCTCATCTAGGATTTTGGAGATACTCTCCATAAAAATTTCTCCGGTGGTAGTGAGATAGTCAAAATTCTTTATGATTTGGCAGCTAGAGTTTTGATGAGAGTATCCAGTTTTAGAGAATTTCGTTCATACCCACGTCCTTAACTATATATACTTTGGTACATGAGAATATGGTGGTAGAAGATACTCGAGGTAGAGCGACTGCAAGTTCTTTCCCCTTAAATGATTTTCATCTTGTTTTGCGTAGTTTTAAATGCTAAATTGAATGAAACAGGGAATCTATTTAAAAGCTCCTAAAAAAAATACTCGGATGAAACGCTCTGGATGAGCTCGTAGATGTATTCTTTTACCTTTTTAGTCATTTTTCTTGTCTTTCTTCTGGGGATTTTGGTTTAGTCCAAATTTGTGCACCCCCAATTAAACCGGGGAGCAAGCTATGGTTGTTGTTATTTACTCAAAAGTTTCTAAAGCCAAGCACAATGGTAAGCGATTTCGCTTCGTTATAGCTTAATTTTAGCGAAATCCAACTACTATGGTCTTCCGTTTCTCTTTAATGTAACGAAATCCCTTAATAGACGCATTTATGTGTCTATTTTCATCTCTTTTATGTATAGTGTT
>JAJJMB010010315.1:1080679-1273204 GCA_023531105.1 Papaver atlanticum | reverse complement strand
TCGAACCTTTTCACCACTATTTTTACTACAATTAAAACTCACATCAGCCACTCTAAAAAGTTGATCGGATTCTGATGCTGGCTTTAGCTACGTGAAGTCACATAGTTAAAAAATACTTTACGGAACCTCAGTTTCCTTGCAATATTTAATGGATACTTAATATTTGCTTCTGGTTTCACGCTTTTACATTAACACTTCTCTTTTTCACTCTTTTTATTTACTAAAACTCTTTTTTCCCCTATTATATCTCATTTTCTTTCTCTTAATTATCTTTTGACCTATAATAAACACTTTTCTAAATCCAACAGAAGAGAATTTTTAGAAGAAAATAAATGGAAACTGAGTTTCCGTTTTGCACTATTTGCACGGGAACTGTGTTTCCGTGTGGTTAAGCTAAGCGATGCTCCTCATCCGTAATGAGGTGACCTTCATACGCATTTCGCTTAGCTTTAATTAAGCTATAGCTAAGGGAAATGCACAACCATTGTGCTTGACCTAAATGGATGCTCCTCATCCGTAATGAGGTGACCTTCATACGCATTTCGCTTAGCTTTAGTTAAGCTATAGCTAAGGGAAATGCACAACCATTGTGCTTGACCTAAATGGTTTTTGGATGATTTTTTCATATACATATCTTTTTAAAAAATTATTTGTTCTGTACTCATTAATTTCTTTCTCCAGAAATTACGTTTAGAAAAGACACCACGTGTTTTTTCTTGGTCTCTCTTCTGTGTCCCCCAACCTTTTGTAATCAAGTTTTGTGGCATTGATCGCTTGGTTTCTCTATCAACATATCGATTTACCAATGATACCTTATTTTCGTGCCCCATCTAACATTAATAATCGAAACCAAAGATGAAAAAAAAAAATTAGATCAATTTACTGGTTCATTTGAACCACGAAGATAATTAGATCCAACCTAAAAGAAAATTATGGAAAATTAGAATACTAACTTCGTGGTTGGATTAAATTAGAATAATTTCCACAATCTTCTTTTGGGTTGGATCTAATTATCTTCGTGGTTCAAATGAACCAGTTAATTGATCTAACTTTTTTTTTTGTAAGAAAAAAAAAAACTAATTCACAACATGGATTAAAAAAAGTCACTACATCATACTGTAAGGAAAAAAAAATGACCACATTTACGTCATTCTTCTTTTTTAGATATATCCTATAAAAACTCAGAGCAAAAGCATCGGGTTGAAATACTTTTTACATCGATTATAAGTGTTTTAGTATTAGAACATTCAAATGACATGTATTGGTCTTTCTTTGAAATTCATTTAACCTTATGTTATTTAGGATATGGAAAATCTAGAAAGAGAAATTGGAGACAGAAAAAGAAGAAGAAAGTACGCGGTTTTTTATTTTTATGTTTTAATTTTTAGATGAAAAATAATAAGTAAAGAACATAATACTAGTAACCACTTTTATTTTTATTTTTATGTTTTATTTTTATGTTTTAACAGAAACCACTTTCAGAAATCTGGGAAATGGAAAGAAATGTAACGTGCACCTAGGTATAATAGGGATGTATAACTTTGGACTAGTTTTGGATTTATATTCTCTTCATATTCATGTTTTTCTTTTTTTCTTTTTATCAACATATTTTTCTAGTGAGGTTAGCTTTTAAAAAAACGTCATCACCTATAGTATATATATCTTTTTAGTTTTTCAAAACTTTTTTTTCTGTGAATTATCTCCATAAAAAGGTCAAATATATAGATATTCAAACTCGGTTGATTAGAGATGGGTCATTCATATGGAATTCAGTAAATGCTAACAATATTTAATTTAACTACTAAAAACTTTTCAAACTTAGTTGTAAATATAAAAGGAGAGGGGATTATTCAGACTCTGAAAGGTACCTATTTCTTTGATATCTTCTAACACACTCCAACGGGGCTTAGTTTCCGCTGTTATAACACCAAAAACAATAAAAGAGATAAGTAATTTTTTGACAAATATAGATAAGAGAGGCATCACTAACCTAACCGATATAACCATCCTCCGATTAGTCCAGATTGATTTCCACTTGGAGAAGCTTTAGGAATTTCAGTGAATACACTCAAGAGATTCCACAATTATATTTATAAAGAACATATCTTGAGATACAATGCCCGTGGATACAAAAACGTAATTCTGATCAGAATAATAAATTTGTATAATTAAGATAATGACACATGGTAATAACGTCATATACCATAATATGATATCAAACATGCATAGGTTAAACTAAACGTGCATTAGCTTAATTTAAATATGGTGTGATGCTAAACCGTAGGAAAGCTAACAGTGATAACACGCAATGCAGATCTTACCGAATGTATCAGTCCTTCCTGCAGATGTTAAGAGAGTAGCAAGTGATTTTTGGTTTGTCTTAAATATGTAATTCTAACCTGTGGTATGATTAAATGTCTCTTTGTAAAGATGACGCAACATAGTCCCATTTCCACCGATAGCAGCTATGGTAAGTGGGTCATGGAGTTCTTGATTACGTTCTATTAACACGACAAAATTATTATGTAATAACACATCTATAATTTCAATGCTACTCTCTCCGGATGCAATTGCGAGGGTACCATCTTTCTGTTGTGTCATTGTGTCTACTGGCTGATAATCATCAACCTCAGTAGCTCCCTCATAATATCAACTCTGCCTAACCGAACAACAACATGTAGGGGTGTTGATCAATTTGTAATTTCACTTGTCAGTGCTTCAGGGAATTTTCGGAAAAAGTTATATGCCCTGCACCACTCTATCAAAATTTGGTTTTATTTTATTTATGCATATGATTTATATCTGAACACCGTTGGAGATGCTCTTATTATTGTTATTACTTTATCCTTTAAAAATAAAAACTAATAAAAAATAAAAACTTTCCTCAAAATATCACTTGTTTTGGAGAGGTTTTTTCCCAAGTTTTTAACATAAACGTCTATTGAAATGCCCCGAAATCTTTTCAGCGTAGACATTAATTGAAATCACTTGAAACCTTAAAGTCACTCATTTTAAATTTCAAACCCAATAACAAGTAATTTGGAAGAATATTAGAAAGTTGCTATGCAATAACAAAACAATTCTAAAATATTTAAGAAGATTTTATCGACTAACGAGAGATTTGAGATGTCTTTAGAAAATCCTTTGAATTAATCTAAAATCACTAACTGGTCTGGATATGATGTTACTTAATGCATGTATCCCTTCTTCTTTAAATTGCACGTTATGATAACACAATTACGTTATTACCTTTCACTTTCTTTAATCAAATGTACATTATTATCTTTTTTTCTAACCTGATGCACAACAAAATATAAAATGATTTTATTACTTAAGATTCATATCACCGTATTTTCCTATACAAGATTTATAATTTCCTAATAAAATGAGGAACATACTTAATGTATGTTATCTGAATACATTTTAGCTTTTTCCATCACTAAACCTCTTGCAAGTATCTTTGCCCCATTGGCATATGGATTCCGTAGCAAATTTAAGGTCAAGCGTCAAAAAAGGTTTTGTGGCATGACATTGAGATTTTTATCTCGATGGGTGCCAAATCATTAGACACTGAACTATGGTAAATAGTAAACTAACAATGTGGCCTTTAACAATTATTCTTTGAACGACATTTTTTCTCCAAACGAATTTCACATTCTTCATAGAAGTGGTATATCTAAACTAAAGTTTCATGCGAATATATTTTACATAACTAGTTATTTTATCATTATGACCTTGACTTGTTTTAAAATGCAGAAATAGCTATAAAATAAAGAAGAGTGCTTACTCTCTGGACCATTTCCACTCATCAGGTTGTTGCCGCTAATGTTGTTGCAAGAGCTTCCTCCAATGACTATATCAAGCACACCAAATAAGGTTATGAAATGTTCCAACTTACCATTGTCCAATTTCTGCACAATATCAGTATCAATCAGATTCACCATTTGATTTTATGATTCCCACCATATATGAAGAATAGTTATACTTGTCTCTAAAATTTTAACAGAAATAACTGTTTTCAAAAGTATTGAACTTCGGCATGTCAATGCCATAGAAAAGTAAGACAATTGTCGTGCTACTTGGGAACATTTCCTTCAGCATCGAGAGACAGTAAGAAATTAAGTCCCAACCCACACTAGATTCTATTCTCAACACACTACATACTCTTTCTCCCAACCGACACTACATTCTACTTTCGTCATATTACACATATTATGTATGTTCCCGACTTACACCTTTTCTATCATTTTCTATTATGAAAAAAATAATAAGGTCCACTTCTAAAGAAAGAAAAATCAATTTGATCCTTTTAATAAGAATATGTTTAGGATAATATCCTCACAAGACATATATATATATATATATATGCATCTAAACCGACTTACATACTCTTCCTCTCGCAAGTTGGGGATTGAATAGATAGTATTTGTTGTTTCGTGCTGAAGAAACAAAGCAAATATGAATGAAGCAGTAAAAACCCGCTTAGGTAATCTTCATCGTTCACATTTTAATTGCATCCTTGAGCAACAAATAAAACGTTAATACTGATAAAATGGGAAATAGTGAAAAATAAATGTGAAACTAATCTTCCTAATTATATTAATATTCTTGTGCAAAGGGTTTTTCTCTTTATCAAATTTCCTAACAGAGTTTTAGTCAATTAGAGGTTAGTCAATTGAGTTTTACTAGATGTGGAGATACTTTTTGTGCAAGAGATATCAGGAGATTCTTTCTGAGCTCATAAATTTTGGGGACTCTAAGTTTTAAAAAATCTTGGCAATTCATAGACACAAAAGAATATAAGATTTGCACCTTACATACATCAAATAAGAAAACTTTTATATAAAAATCATTTTTACAAAATAAAATATAAAAAAAACAATTAAAACGAAAAGGTGTGAATCTATGCATGCCTAACACAATTCGTACTTATTTTGTTAACGAAATTTAATGGAGACGCACATTAGGGATTGAAATCTCTCATGCTTATACGTGTCTCTGAAAGATAATATTGTAAATTCCAGCATTTTGTAAGGGCTTCATTGTATCTTATTTAGTTACCGTTATTACAACATTTCCGAGTGCCAACTATACCTTCTTTCTCTCTCTTTTCTCTTTTCCTTTCTCAGAAACCTAGAAAAAATTGTTCTTCCTCGTTTGTGCAGATTACTTGTTTTTGGTGATATTTGTATATAATTTCTTCTAATTTAGAAGTTAATTTGTTGTTTTTAACAATTTTATTCACTATTATGGTGATTCTTACCTTCGCTATTATGGAGACTTTTCTATGCACTTTATAGAGTCGTTCTACATATTTGTTCGTTATTCGTTATGTAGAATACAAGTACATGGACAATTTATTACGGCCAAAATCAAGTTCTTCTTTAACATACAAATTGATTTAGGGTTTCCGGATTTCTCGCTATACATAAAGAGTTTTGGGGAAAATTGCTCCTCTCTTACATGAGCATCTCTTTTCCTAAAAGAAAATAAATCAAAATGGTCGATTTATAATTTCGAGTAATAATCCTTCTCCAATCTCAATTTACAAGATTCTGGTGCTATCATGTTAGGTCGCTCTTTCTCTTCACAATTTATTTATGTCTTGATCTTTCTTTGTATTTGTTTTATGTCATGTTTATGATGTACTTGGTCTTCTTGAAAACCATCATATAAACGTTGTTAATAAGAATGAAACATTAATGGTTTGACTATCAAAAAAAAATATATATATATATAACATTTCCAACAAAGTTTGGGTATTCAAATAAAATGACGTCACCTAGGATTTCAGAGATAATTTCCATAAAAATATCTTCGGTGGTAGTTCAATGGTCAAACTTCTTTCTGATTTGGAAAGTTGAGTTTGGTGAGAGTATCCATTTTTAGAGAGGAGAAAAAGGAAAGTCAGCGAAAAGAATTCATATAATATTTTTGTCTGAAAGTTGATAAAGGAGAAACCAAATCCTTATGAGTACTTGACAATATGGATTATTCATATGGTATTAAAAAAAATAGTCAAGAAGCAAATGCATTGTCTAATAGGGAAATGAAATCTCAATTGAGAAACCAAAAAAAAATTCTAATGAAAAAAATCGATGAATGTGGGATTCCTCCAATGAAACTATTTCTCTTCTTCATCATTAAGCTTGAAATTCTCTGTTAACTTTGAAAACGTGGGGGTGCCAAATACACCACCAACTTTTTCATTCGGAAACCTGTATGGATAACCTAATACAATTGCAAGTGGACCAACTTAATGATCCTTGACAATATGTATATAGAGTTTATATCTCCAACTCTTCTCAATCAGTATGTATATCAACAAGGAGTCTATGAACCTGATTATTAAGAAGAGTACTTGGATGATCTCAGATATCAATATCCAAGACCAATCTAGGCGTATCCAAATAATCCAATCGAAATTCTGTCAAGTAATTAAACTTGTTATTTATCTTTCAAGATACAAATTCTACAAGAAATGAGTCTCGTGATCGATCACAATAAGATGGACATATCTACTAATATTGCATACGTGCTACTTGCGTAAATCATATTATAAAGATAAACAATATATACGGGAAAGAAAAAATACAAGACACTAAAAGTTCTGTTAACGAGGAAACCGCAACTGCACAAACACCTCCGGACCTCGTCCGGATTTGAACACCAAACTGTATTAAGACGCTACAGACACTAGCCTGCTGAAAACGCGGGGGTACCAAAATACGCCACCAATTTTTTCTTAGGCAACCTGTATGGACTAAAATCGATTACAATTCTGAGAGTTACAACTTAATGAATCTCAATCAGGAATTATAAGAAGAGCTGATATCTCTTTCTCTCACAATCAAAATGTAAACAGAAATAAATCCGTGAACCTGACCATTTCGTGAGAGTACTTGGACGATTCCAAAGATCAATATCCAAGATCAATCAAGTCGTATCCAACAAACAAGGATGGATATATCAACTTTGACTGATTTACGTATAACTAGTGATATTTCAATTATAAAAATAAAGAATAGAATGCGAAAAAGGAATAACACAGACACCAGAAATTTTGTTAACAAGGAAACCGCAAATGCAAAAAAAACTCGGGCCCTTGTCCAGATTTGAACACCAAATTGTATTAAGCCGCAACAGACACTAGCCTACTACAAAACTTCAGACTGGAATGTAGTTGAGACTGAATCTACCGTCATAGAAATTCAGTTACAGTCGCGCTCCATATGCCTCTTGAATCCCAGCGAGACTCCGCGTAATTAATTCCCTTAGCTGACGTCCTTTGCAGCCTAAGAGTTTCTTCGACTCAATTGAAGACTTTAAACCAATCAGCCTCCCACAGATATGCCTATATGTGATTTCCGTTCTTACCAAAGATCAAGGTGAGGTAGAAAATCGATTACAATAGTCAAAGTCTAGCAAACCTCAAAATACAGTCTTATGACTCCCGAAGAGCATCCTAGATTATTATTCACCTCACAAGTAGATACTTGTGGAATCACAAAGTCTGGGACAAACAAACTTTGTGATTTTTATCTATCTTGCATGTTGGGAAAAGCTCAATAATCAAATCAAGATCAGGAAAGGAGAGGATGACTCTAGTTTACAACTAGGACACACAAGAATAGTATCACGAATTCAAATATCCCAGTTGTTAGAGGTTCTCCTTATATAGACTTTCAAGGTCAAGGTTGCTTTGCATTTAAGCTAAGGTAGCTTTGGAATCAAGCAATCAATAATCACTGTTAGATGAAAAAATTGACTTGAGATTAACATAATAGAATATACACTCTGGTTAGGATGAACCGTAACCGAACCGTGTATAATGACTTGTAAATGAAAGGTTTAGCCGAAACTAGCCAGTCGTACGATAAGCTTAACCCTTTTCATATAACACTTTAAGAGTTTAATCTTGAGTCACACATGTGATCAAACATGCCTAGATAGTGTTTTTATAGAGTTGTTCAAATGCCGATTATCTCATAGAAATAATTCTGATGCATCTGAAAATATTCGACAGGGTAAGTACGTCTACTATACCTATTCGTGACTATTTTTTTCATGGTAGCTATACCGGGTTTGTATACCCTTAAGACAAAAACGGGTTCAGGAAATCTTTTCTTGTTTGCATACTGGGATACGTACCTTTTCCTGTCTAGAAACCAACAGATCTTTTCCAGTTTGCATACTAGGTATGCGTACCTTCCTGGTTGACGAGTCAACAGAATTTTTATGGTATGGATACCGGGTATGCGTACCAAAAAGTTGCTGCCGAACTATAGATACGCCGGTAAGTATACTGGGTACATGTATTGTGGCTCCAGACTTATAATTGTTCTCCCAGTATGTGAACTGGTATGCATACTGTCCTGAGGGTATACAAATGGTTAAATGGTTAAATCTGTCCTGTATCCGAATAACATCAATGACACGTATCACTGTTCCATGCTATTTTCAAATGGTTAAATCTTGAATCCTAATTTAGGTCATAAACAGTAAATTGTTCTAAACCAAATTCATCAAGTATGAATAAATGTTCTTAAGCTTAGTTAGAATATTTCAAGAACGATATTCAAGATAAATTTGACTCGAAATTTATATTATGCATGTAATGTCTAATTTAGTCATGCGACAGTGTCTCATAGATAGAAAGGTGAAAACTTGAGTAATATGTTGTTCATTCTTCACCTACCTTTTGTTGAAGAAGTGTTGATGGGGAAAAACGATTTACTGGTTTTCTAGGAAAGTGAAGAGACGGCCGTGTGGACGGGTACTCCTCAACCGATAAAACTGCTTAACCTCAAACAGATGAAATGAACGGGAGTGTTTTGAGTTCGAGAGATCAATCTGTAGGACTCTGGCCTAAACCAAGACAATGGCCGTTCCATATTCAATTCGGTCACAAAGAGGGAAGAGGGTCAATCTGTAGGAGGGAAGCTGAGAAGTGTGTGAGATCAATGATCAAGGATTGTGAATGTGTTGTAGGTTTCTGCAAATGAACTGCTGGGTTCGAATAAGTTCTGACTGATTGACGGAATTCTGCTATGTTGAGAGTTGATAAGAATTCTTGGTTAGACGAGCATTGTCTGTTCCTTCAATCGTGAATTCAGAGACTTATTTGTATTACCAGAATGTAAACATATCGATCTCCAGTAAGTGTGACAGTTGCTCGGGTGAAAGAGTGGGAAAGTGGAAATCGTGGTTAAACCAATTCCAGGTCACGCAGAGACTTAGTTGATTGTCCACCCACTACTTTGATAACTCCCTCAACTGCTTGCACGACTTACTCATATTTCTCATCGTGGATGAACAGACGTGCCGTAGGCCGCCAGACCAAAACCCAAATTAATATCCCCCCATGTGACATGATTGATGTCTCATGATTATGGAGTCTGCAAGGCAGACGTGTATTTAATTAGTCAGTTGTTGACTTGATTGGACGATGAGTCTAAGTGTTGTTGATTCGAGCATAATTGATGAATGCTCTATGATTCATGGATTGAACATGTCTGCTGGGACATATGTAAAGTTCTCGAATGCATGTTGATAATTGAATCAACATAATGAATGTTAATAGCCTGAGCAAATATTGCTCGCCTGAGCGAATATTTCTCCATTAATGAATTATTAAACATTGACAGTTGAATAATATTACTAGTCCCGTCTGAGCAATATTGCTCATTTGATGGATTATTGAATATTGATAGTTGAATCAATATTGATAGTATGAGCAAATATTGCTCATCTAAGCAAATATTGCTCGTTTGAACAATTGGTAGTATGACCAAATAAAATATTAATTTAAAATATTGGCAACTGGGCCGAATATTATATAATTAATCAAGATGTTGATTGCTGGATCAACATAAAATTATTAGTGCTTGAACTTTCTTAGAATTATGATTTGCAGAGCGACAAGTTCAAAACCCTAATTTGATCGATTGCTGATCAATTGATCATTTACTGAAAATCAATCAATGAGTGAGGGAGGGACCGGCTACATGGGATGATGGCTGACCATGTAGCACCCAGGTGCTCGAGTGAGCATGCACCAAAGTCCTTTGTAGACCAATTGGTGAAAGGATGATTAAATGCTGGTTTAATAATTTATCAAAATAGTGCTCGTCCGAGCATTAGGAAATAAAACCTAATTGTGGAGAAATGAGGGACCGACCAAGGGGTATGAAACCGTCCCTTGGTGGTCGTGGGACCAGCTGGTGGTAAATTGATCAAACGAAGGAGTTTCATGAGATGAAGGAAATAATAATAATAAGAAAATAAGGGATTGTAAGGTGTGGGACCGGTCACGGCTAGGGCATGGCCGGCCGACTAGGTGGCCCGGTCCCGTGATACCCTTCCCTATTTTTATTATTTTTTCATCGTCTGAAGGAAAAATATGTAGAAACTGAGAGTTTTGCCTCTTTATTATTTTATATTAATATTATTTTTCTTCCCTATTTTGCATAGGTTTCCTCGTTTGTCCATATTTTTGAATGCTCGTTCGTGCATTCGGGTGCTCGTCCGTGCATTATTGCTAAGTACACTCGCACTGTTTTCTCGTGGCTTACTCGGTGGTGGCCCAGATGCACGATCAGTGAATATTTATTACTAATTCATGAAATTCAGCTGAGAATCAGCCATGAAACGGAGTAATGAAATAAATTGAGTATCTATTACTAATCCATGTAATCCAGCTGAGGATCATCCATGGAACGGAGTAATGATATAAATAGATTATTTTTCTAGGAATTTAATTGATGAATGACACGCTAGATTTAATCTATGAATTTTCCTATACTATCATGCGGTATGTCTAGGAGCGGGTTTCTTCGAGAATCGAGGTATGAGATAATGGAAGCATCATGCTCGTTCTGAATATTGGGTGTGTATAGTCAGGGAACAACAAACAGTATGACGTCCTGAAGACGTTAGCGCTCTATACTAACATGCAATATGTCTAGGAGCCGTCCAATCATTAAGAGATTCTATACACATTCTCTCTACATAGCCAGGGAACAACAAACAGTGTGACGTCCTGAAGACGTTAGCGCTCTATACTAGCATGTAATATGTCTAGAAGTCTTCCAATCATTTTGATTCTACGTAGATGTGATGATGAAATGTGCAAAGTGTCGAAAGCTCAGCTGAGAGGTCTTTTCGAGAACATATTCATCATAGCTCTGAGAGGATGCTCGCTCAGTCAGAGATCGTGAAATGGTTCACGAATCATAAAATATGAGTTTCACATACATTTCTGAAGCCGGGTCAGAAACATGCAGTATCATGATTTTACGATTTTAGCCTTTGTCTAAAATCCACCATCAACATTAAGTCCCCTGCTTAGTGAGGGACAGTCATGTCCAGTAGATGAGATAAGTAGTTGAACTTAATCGTAAAAAGACATTTCCCGAATCCCTGATTTTCTCCAATGATATCATGTACAAGCAAATGCCTGGATAAGGAATCTGGTGGTATGATAGAGTGTCATCCCGTGAGCACGGAGAGATGAAGCACCGCTGATTCGGGCGATCGGACGCCCAATTTTGGTTGGTTTAGCGTTTACGGGCCCGGGCCAAAAAAAATAAAAAAATCCTTGTTTGAGGAACGAATGTTCGTTCGTTAGTTTAAGAAACAAACAATAATCCCTAGCATAAGAGAGTTTTTTTTTTAAATAGACCTGCGTCTAATGATAAATTTTTTGTCTATGAGCTTTCACGAAAACCGAAATTTTATTTTTTAAATATGTGAGCTTTCACAAAATGGAATAAACTCTCGTTTCAAAGGTGGATGCTCGTATGAGAGAAAAAAAAAATTAAAAATATTTACATGAGTTTCACGCTAAAAATATATTAATTTATTTTTATCAATGTTTTGATTTTGAACAACTGTTGAAAGTAGACAATTATACATGGTGAAATAATGTCTGTATATAGTTATCACAAATGTAGAATGGACGTCTGTCCAATTTTTAAAAAATCAGTGGATGTTCACTTAGGAAAAACTCACGTGGATTGTTCACGGTTTTAAGAAAATCAATTTATGATTTTTGAATAATGGACCTTGCTCGTCTTTGCAGGTTTGAAGAAACGAGCAAGTTCTTGAATCTTTTTTGCTAAGTTCACTACTGTTAGTGAAATTGTAAACAGGTAAGAGTTGGATTGTTACCATTTTTGTTGCGTGTTTGTTATTGGTATATCCATGACTCCATGTCTTTTGCCTCAGATAATGGTGACTTCCTATTACAACCACCCTTCTGGCTCTTCCGGGGAACGCTCCATAAATATCAAGTCAAAGATGAAGACTTCTGCAGATAGTTCATGCCAAGGTAAATCAACCTTTCAGAGATGTTGGAAAGATGATACATGGTATGTCTCTTGATCATCTGAGAGTGGCTCATGCTAAGATATAAGCTTTCTTGGTATTAGCAGATGCGGAGGGAAAGCAGAGACGTGATGAAATATCACAGAAGAAAAGAGCTGAAGATGAAAAGCTCATATCTCATCAGCAGAAGCACCGCCGACTTCAACAAGTGGGACTATCGGCTGAAGATGAAGTTCGGCCTTGCGCTGATGGTGTATCTCCTGATTCCGATGTGGATGAATGAATAATTTCTTCATCGGAAAATTTAGAAGTTAGGTCTTCATTGAAAATGCTGTAGAATCTTCATACGATGTCTGTTTTTAATGATCTAACCCATATTTTTGATGCCCAGGAAATTTCCTTGATGAAGGACTTAGTGAAAAGACCTGGTGGGCATCGATCAACTGTGGAGGTTCTGAATCCCGTCCAGGAATTGCTGCTTGCATGTTGTATGCTCTGGAAGGTGTAGGAACCTCATACGACGTCAAAATTCGGTACTTGACCCCAACTTTTGAAGCTAAGAGACTTATTTATCATATGAGAAAAGAAGCACTCAATTTGGAGTTGTCTAGGTCAGCCAACGAAGCGTGCACATTTGTAATTTGTAATCCCGAGCAAGTTTTCAGATTCCATGAACCTGAATGTGGAGGCCATATCTTTCAGCTCATATGTCCGATTGATGTGTTCTTTTGGTATGTTGTAGCAGAGACGTATACGAACATATTTTGTCAAGGAAGAATTGTTCCATTCCTCACCAATTGATACGTTTTTGTAAACCCATATCCTGAAGTGTGTTGTATCTCATTTGTAGAGGTGATGAGAACATCTTGTAGAGGATTTTGGCTTGTGCACGTATATCGTGCAAGCTTTGGGAAGACTTTCATGTTAACATGTTTTCATGTCTACACATCTTGATATGAATCATTAGTGCTTGTAGAAGTCTGATCTATTGAGTAACACTTCATAAAATGGATAGTTGATGAAGCTTGTCACGAGATGTTATACCTAAGACTGTTGTTGATGTTGAGACCACGACTGAGCTTCAGTAATCTTTGTTAATGTTGAGATCATGACTGGAGTTTCTCTAGAGATCCTTGTTGATGCTAATACCATGGATGGAGTTTCTCCAGAGACCAAAAAGATATAACCATGATTATCGACATAATCCTTGATCCTCCATCCAATGAACCTTTATATTCACGAACTAATTGATGAGTTGAGCATCCCTAAGATGAGGGTGTACTGGGGATTTAACCCAAATTCTCCTGAACAACATAACTTTACTGTGAAGTGGCTTTGTCAAGGAATCGATGTTGTTATGACAGATAGCAGCGGAAGTCTCCATTCTGGGTGTGATTGGTAAGGAGAAGAAGTTCCTTAATCGTGCAAGGTTTGTTATATAGAGAGGTTCCGTTGATGATGTTTCATGGAATCACATCAGGTTGCCATGACTTGTTATGTGAAACACATTTATTAAAATTTATCTGGACTGATTTTTTCAACAAGATCAAGTCCCCAAGTGCATCCCAGAAGTGTTCATCAGTTCAGCAAAAAGATATATATTGAAGGAGTTTGTGTCATCCATGGAAGAATGACGTTGCATCTTCTTCAAAAGTCTTGTCATTGAGATAGTGGAGACTTAACGATTATAGTTCAGTTACACTTTGACCATCTTGGCATTGAATCAGTATGTCATCTTTGAGATATTTGTGCTGAAGCTAGAGGCGCCATTATCGAAGGTGTACTCTTTGATTGGGAGTACAATTTGAAGGACTCTTAAGAATATAACACCTAGAAATGAGAGGTTTTTGACTTTAGGTTGGCCTTGGATAAGTCTTAGATGCTTGAGCGTTGAAGCGTCACGTCCCTTAAGCGTCGAATGTCTTAGGCTTGATCGTCTCGGCCCCGAGTATCTTCTGTTGGTTTGGCATTCCTTTTGCGGTGGGATTCCACATTTGTGCAGACATTAAAGCTTTCAGGTTTTATGGCACATATGGACACTCATGCAAAAGTTACAAGAATACCCAAGATATTCTTTGTCGTGCTTGAACATCATCTCTGTAATGAATGTCTCAGTGACATGCTCGATTCGGAGAAGTATCAGATTCAACCACTTGGTAAAAAGTATTAATGTGGTGAAGCTACTATTCATAACATCTTGCAATAGCAAAGTTGCTAGCAGAATTGAGTCCTCATGCTAGGATAACATGTAAGGAAATAGATGACATAAACATGGGAGAAATGAGACTTGCCTGATTTTGGAACCTCTTGATGAATGTCTATGCATCTTTTGTAGGTTCTTGCTTCAACCTCGTCAAAGTTCGAAATTCCTCTAAGTGCCCTGATGATGGAACGTCCACCAAATCTTATGGGTCCGAACTTTCTTCGTTGGAGAGATGTGCAACCAAAGGTGCTTTGTCAGTGTCCATCTTTTCAGTGTGGATCCACGCTCGTCCGAGGATCATGTCATATCCTGGATCTTCCTTATTATGTGAAACTTCGTTTCTGTCCAGGTTGAACCCATTTTCACTTTGAGAGTGATGTAGCCATAAGCATCTCTGAGCGTTCCTTCATGGTGTCTAATTGAGATGGGAGCATGAGTAGATTCTTGTCGAGTGATGCCTGCGTCTCTGAGGGTTTTCAGTGGAATAATGTTGATAGGGGTGCAAGTATCATTCAACGTTCTCTCAAATTCATTTTATTTGAGATCGACTGTGGTAAGCAGTCCCCAGTCGTACATCTCTTTGTCTGTGGCTGGAGGCTCAGGAATTATTTCTGGATGGATAGACGTCTTCATAAATGCTCCACCAAGGATTGAAATGCTTCGTTGAAAGGTTTCTCAGAGAGATTGATGTCCTGATTGGGAGAGGGTTTATGTGTACTCCTTCAGCCCCCAGTTGAAGCTCTCCTGGCTCAACCTTCTTTTTGAAGATGCGCTTGAAAACATTGCAGTCACTTGTTAAATGATTGATGAACCTAGGAAGGCGACAGTACCTGGGATTCTCCATTTCTTATTCGTTTGGCTCTCTCCTGATGAATGGAAATTTTATTGCACCATCAATCCAGACTTCCTGTAACTCAATCACTTCTTCAATGGGAAGAGGGAAGTTTGAGTCTGTCAGATCATTTCCCGTTTGTTGATACTGGGTTGGGGTTTGTGCAGGATTGGTTATCATTTCTTAGTGCTTTCTGAGGAGCCTAGGATGTTAGAGAAGTGTTCTTCTGCTGTGTCTTGGATTTCCCTTTACTCCCTTCAGCAACAACGTTTGTGGAAGGTTGGAGATTGTACTTATTGTTGACCAGGCGTTGGCTGCTGCGAGGTTCCTCGACCTTTGTAAACTTTTCTCTTTCCAGTAAAGCAGACGCGGTAGTTGTTGATCGCTTCACCGCTTCATGAAACTCCGAGAAGGTATGGAATCGAAGATTTCAAGTAAAACTCGGTAGACCGTGATCATGCCATTGATGCACAAATCTACAAGTTTTTGTTCATTGACATTCGGATCATGATAATCCAAAGCTTGGACTCTGAACCTTTTCACGTAATCATTAGGATGTTCAATATTCCTCTGAAACATCCTTCCCAAGTTTGAGGCGGTGACCTGTTCATGTGTATGTTCTGCCTGTTAGAGATTTTGAAAACTCTTTCAAGCAAACAACATGTTTATAATTGTGCTCGCCTAGTGACTCCAGGAATCATGAGACGTGCTCTCGTATGTTTCCAATTCCATTATAAAGTGTGAATATTGGAGAAGTGTAATCTTTCGGAAGAGGAACTTTCTGTATAGCAGTCGGATATGGAGGTTGGTGACGATGGACAAATGATGTCTTGTCCTTTTCTAGATCCTCTAGAAAGTGTTCTAAATCTTCACGAGTGATGAAACTCGCTGGTTCCTTGGCTGATTAGTTATCTGCAGCTTTGCGGACTTCATCATCTTCCACAACATCGATTGGAGAGATTTCAGGATCAGCAGTTGAGGGTCTTTCTTTAGCTTTTCCTTTATCTGAATGGCATTGGGCTGAGTTTGCCCATACGATAGCTTGTTTGTGAGAGTTTTGAGATAACTGCACCACTCTTTCTGTGTGGCAGCCATATCTGTCTGATTCTTGGCGAAAACTTCTTGAACCTTCATGAGATCGGCTATGGTAGGTGGATCTTCTCTGACTTCTTCAGGAGCTCGACCGAAGAGAGGATTGTTGCTTGTACCGATGTTGGTTTCATCATCGACATCAGTATTGTTGATTTGAGCGGTGACATCAGTAGCACCGCTGTTAGAAACGGGAAGAGTGACTGGAGTACCACCATTGTTGTTGTTGCTAGTGCTAGCATTCTTTGGGTTAGGATTTGGAACTGAGCCTGACCTAAGATCAACCATCTTTGGACGAATTGGGATTGCAACTGAGAGATTAATCTCCCATTGTGGTCGATAATCTGTGGATGGGGAAAAAAAATTTACTGGTTTTTTAGGAAAGTGAAGAGATGACCATGCGGACGGGGACTCCTCAACCGAGCAAACTGCTTAACCTCAAACGAAGGAGTTTCATGAGACGAAGGAAATAATAATAAGAATAAAATCAGGGATTGTAAGGTGTGGGACTGGTCACGTCTAGGGCATGGCCGGCCGGCTAGGTGGCCCGGTCCCGTGACACCCTTCCCTATTTTTTATTATTTTTTCATCGTCTGAAGGAAAAATATGGAGTTACTCAGAGTTTTGCTCAAACAAGGAAGTTTACTCGAATGAAGGAGTTTTCATGAGATTAGGAAAAATAATAAAATAAGAATAAAATTAAAGGAAGAGGCGTGGGGCCGGCCACGTCGGCATGACCAGTGGGCCCGGTCCCTAGGCACCTCTTTATTATTTTATTGATATTATTTTTCTTCCCTATTTTGCATAGGTTTCCTCGTTTGTCTATATTTTTGAATGCTCGTTCGTGCATTCGGGTGCTCGTCCGTGCATTATTGCTAAGTACACTCGCACTGTTTTCTCGTGGCTTACTCGGTGGTGGCCCAGATGCACAATCAGTGAATATTTATTACTAATTCATGAAATTCAGCTGAGAATCAGCCATGAAACGGAGTAATGAAATAAATTGAGTATCTATTACTAATCCATGGAATCCAGCCGAGGATCATCCATGGAACGGAGTAATGAGATAAATAAATTATTTTTCTAGTAATTTAATTGATGAATGACACGCTAGAATTAATCTATGAATTTCTCTATACTATCATGCGATATGTCTAGGAGCGGGTTTCTTCGAGAATCGAGGTATGAGATAATGGAAGCATCATGCTCGTTCTGAATATTGGGTGTGTATAGTCAGGGAACAACAAACAGTGTGACGTCCTGAAGACGTTAGCACTCTATACTAGCATGCAATATGTTTAAGAGCCGTCCAATCATTAATAGATTCTATACACATTCTCTCCACATAGTCAGGGAACAACAAATAGTGTGGCATCCTTAAGACTTTAGCGCTCTATAGTAGCATGCAATATGTCTAGGAGCCATCCAATCATTTTGATTCTACGTAGAGGTGATGATGAAATTGCAAAGTGTCGAAAGCTCAGCTGAGAGGCCTTTTCGAGGAACATATTCATCCTAGCTCTGAGAGGATGCTTGCTCAGTCAGAGATCGTGAAATGGTTCACGGATCATAAAATATGAGTTTCACATACATTTCTGAAGCCAGGTCAGAAACATGCAGTATCATGATTTTACGATTTTATCCTTTGTCGAAAATCCACCATCAACAAGAAGTTATCCAAAAGCTTCGGTTGATCTTCGCTTTCAAACAGTAGAATGCAGTGATGTCTGGTACTCAACTACACACTTCTACCTAATCCGATACTTGACTAAGTGTAGACTAGAAATCAAGATATAATTTTTATCAACTAAATTTGACAACAGTCTTTAGATAGCAACACTTGTGAGTTCGACCGAGTAATGCTCTAACACCTACTATCAAACTTCGGACTGGAATATAGTTGAGATCGAGTCTACCCTCCAAGCAATACGGTCACACTACTTACGTCTCTTGAACCTCGATAGTTTATATGCAATTGATTCCCATAAATGACGTCTTTTTACATCCTAAGATTTGCTTCAACCTCAATGAAGACTTTTGATACCAATCTGCTTCTAACAGATTAGCCTATTTGATTTCCCTTTCTATCAAAGATCAAGGCTTGGAAATAAGTTTGCAATACACAAAGCCAGCAAACCTCATAATCCGAAACAATTGCACTCACTTAGATGAGAAGCTTGTATTAAAAATCTTAAAAAATCACTTAAGATCAATTTTCATATATCTATCTTGAGGAATCACATTGTATGAGACAAAGAGAATTTTGTGATTTATATCTATCTTGCCTGAAAGAGATTACGATAACCTCAATAAATGGAAAAGCAAAATCAGGATACATGAACTATCAAGGTAAAGATAGTCGGACCTGGCTTCACGAATCTCCAAAGCAAAGTCTTTTAGTCGTAAACCTAATTATGTTTCTCAGAGGAAAATTTAGATTCATGGAGGACGACTCTAACTATCAACTAGGACACAAAGTGTCTGGGATTGAATTTCCCAGTCTAAAGAGCATCTCTATTTATATATTTTCAAGACTAAGGGTTGCTTATAATTCAAGCTAAGATAACTTGAGAATCAAGCAAGAACTTTCTTTGTTTAGATGAAACTCTAATTAGATATTCAATTCAAACATTTCAGAAATAATCTTGAAAATACAATGGAAGAATATACACAGTGGTCCGGTTAAGTTACCACGTATAATGGCCGTTTGGTTTGGCAAATATGCCATATGAACAATAAGCAAATTGATGTTTATTTAAACAATCAAGAGTTTAATTATGATGCACACACATAAGTGTTTTAGTGATCAATGAAGTCTTCGAAGTGTTTAAGATAGTCATAGCGATGTTAAACATATCTAAAAATAAATAAATTTGAGCATCTGCAAAAAACTGTTGGGACCATTGGCGAAATGGTTCATGAACCGTAAGGCTAAAGTTCACGGGTCAGGGAGTTACGGTTCGTGGAACGGGTTCGCCAACCCTACTCAGCTCGAGAACTCATATGTACATTGTTCGCGAACTGGGTTCTCCAACCATACTTGGTTTATAAACTCAAATAGACACAGTTCGCTAACTGGGTTCGCCAACGTTTACCCTTTTATACCAACACCAAAAATTCAGTTCACCACGGTTCGTGAATCGGATCCGTGAACTGTTCTCAACTGAACTTGCGGTTTGCAAACTGGTTCGCCAACCTTCCCTGTATTTCTTAAATTAGATACTTATGGTTTGCAAACAGGTTTTCCACCCTACCTTGAGCAAAAATATCAGAAGCTCATGAATTTCTCTCTTATGATGTTTGAACATTCCTAAATGATAAAATCACTTATATGGGTAATTTTCAATTAATCCACAAATTAATTCTCGAACAATAAATTGTTTCGAACTAATATTGTTAAGGACCTTTGAACATCTATGCTTGAATCATATTTCGAGGTTTTTAACAAGACAAGCTTGACTCGAAACTTCTTCTTTGTAAATCTATTAGAAGTCATACGACATAGTCTCAAATGATAGAATGGTATGATAGTGAGTAAAATAAAATGGTTCAGTCTTTACATACCTGATAAAAGAAGTTCTCCAAATGTATTCGTCGATCTTCAGTCTTCAAGGATGATGTCTAATACTCCTCTACCAAATTCTAACCTAGTCCGAGACTTGACTTAGTAGACTATAAATCAAGAAATAGTTTTGATCAACTAACATTGACAATAAGCTTGAGATAGCAAAACTTGTGGGTTCAACCGAGCATTGATCTAACAATCTCCCCCTTTGTCAATCTTAGTGACAAAATTATTCAATACATATGGATTCAAATGAAATAAACTTTTCATCTCAAAATCCATTATGCTTGATTTCCTTGGTTCCTCAACAAACGTCATGAATGCTTCGTACTTCAAGTTATGCATGTGTTGGTTCAACACTTTTGTTGTTGAAGATCCGTAGCGATAACAACTTATGAGAGTACTCAAAAAGAGTTTTCTCTACTCATTGGTTGTTATACAAAAACATAGTATTGATACCTTCCTCAAAGTTCAATTGCACCTCAACTTTGAAGCAATACTAAGGTGATATGTTCTCCCCCTTTTTCTTAACAAAATTGGCAGAGGCGAAAAATATGGATCATAAAGATTAAACAAAAGAGTATTCAAGACTAGAGAACACATACATCTTTTAGTTTAATTAGACGATTTCACCAAGAAACTCGGCGATTTCATCAAGGAGATATATAGGTACAAGCATATCCTACACTTCCACATATGCTTTCCCGACAAAGATATTACGTTTAAGCACAAGCTCAAAAGAACTCTCCCCCATTTGATGTCATTCCTGAAAAAGCGGGGGTCTAACAACCACACCCAATATTTTTTTTAGGAAATCTGTATGGACTAACTCCAATATAATTCCAAGAGAATCAACTAGATAGTCAGACTAAATCAAGGAAATATATCCAAAAGTTATATCTCTTTTTGTCAATGTAATCATCAAATCAAACAGATAGAATCCTTAGCCTGATTATTATGAGAAACAACTTGAACGGTACCAAAGACCAATGTTCAATTGTCAATCAATTCCAATCAACAACCAAAGGTTAGATTTACAAATTGATTGAACTACGCACAACCTGTGATATTTCAATTATATAGAAAATATAATGTGGAAAACAAATAACACAGATACCAGAAGTTTTGTTAACGAGGAAGCCGCAAATGCAAAAAAAAAAAACGGGACCTAGTCCAGATTTTAACACCACACTGTATTAAGCCGTTACAGACACTAGCATACTACAAGTTAACTTCAAACTGGAATGTAGTTGAGCCCTAACCAAGTCTCACACTGATTAAGGAACAGTCGCGTTCCTTACGCCTCTAAATCCCAGTAGGACTCTACGCACTTGATTCCCTTAGATGATCTCACCCACAACTAAGAGTTGCTACGACCCAAATTCGAAGACATTATAAACAAATGTGTCTCCCACAGAAAAGTCTATTCTGATAGATAAATCTGTCTCCCACGGAAATACCTATGAAGTTTTTGTTCCATCTTTTGATAAATCAGGGTGAACGCGAACCAATTGATAATCCGATCTTATATTCTCGAAGAACAGCCTAGATATATCAATCACCTCACAATAACTTAACTATATGGTTGTAGAACAAGTTATTGTGGAATCACAAAGAATGAGACAAAGAGCTTTGTGATTACTTTTTATATCTTATCTATCGGAGATAAATCTCGAGCAAATCATAGAGAATATAATACTCAATACGATAGAACAAGTAAGATCTGAACACGTAACTACATAGAAAATAGTTGGGTTGGCTTCAGAATCCCAATGAAGTCTTTAAGTCGTTAACCTATAATGGTTTTAGGAAAACCTAGGTTAAAGGAGAATCGACTCTAGTCGTAACTGGTATCACACAGGAGGTGTGGGGATTAGGTTTTCCAGTTGCTAGAGTTCTCCATTATATAGTCTTCAAATTAGGGTTTGATAACTTTGAAAACGGGGGTCTAACAATCACACCCAATATTTCGTTTAGGAAATCTGTATGGACAAAATCCAAAATAATTCGAAGAGATTCAACTAGAAAGTCACACTCAATCAATGGAAATATATCCAAGAGTTGTATCTATGTTTCAAAATGTAATCAGCAAATCAAACAGATAGAAATCCGCGAGACTGATTATTATGTGAAACAACTTGAACGGTACCAAAGACCAATGTTCAAGTGTCAATCAATTTATATCAACAACCAAAGGTTGGATTATCTAATTGATTAAACTATGTACAACATGTGATATTTAAATTATATAAACAAATATAATGAGAAAAAGAAATAACACAGACACCAGAAATTTTGTTAACGAGGAAACCGACAATGCAGAAAAATCCCGGGAACTAGTCCAGATTTGAACACCACATTTGTATTAAGCCACTATAGACACTATCCTACTCCAAGTTAACTTCGGAATGGAATGTAGTTGAGCCCTAACCAATCTCACACTGATCAAGGTACAGTCGCGTTCCTTACGCCTCTGAATCCCAGCAGGACTCTACGCACTTGATTCCCTTAGCTGATCTCACCTACAACTAAGAGTTGCTACTACCCAAAGTCGAAGACTTGATAAACAAATATGTCTCACACAGAAAAGTCCATTGAATAGATAAATTTGTTTCCCATAGAAATACCTACGAGTTTTTTGTTCTGTCTTTTGATAAATCAAGGTGAACAGGAACCAATTGATACACAAGACTTATATTCCCAAAGAACATCCTAGTAATATAAATTACCTCACAATAATTTTAATTGTATGGTAGCGAAACAAGATATTGTGGAATCACAAACGATGAGACGAAGATGTTAGTGACTACTTTTTATCCTTCCTATCCGAGATAAAATCTCAAGCAAATCTTAGAGAAGATAGTACTCAATATGATAAAATAAAGCAAGATCAGAACACGCAACTACAGGGAAAATAGTTGGGTCTTACTTCACAATCCCAATGAAGTCTTTAAGTCGTTAACCTATAATGGTTTTATAAAAACCTAGGTTAAAGGATAATCGACTCTAGTCGTAATTAGTATCACACGGGAGGTGTGGGGATACGGTTTCCCAGTTGCTAGAGTTATCCCTTATATAGTCTTCAAATCAGGGTTTGCAATCAATGTTACCTTGGTACAAAGCATTCAATATTCACCGTTAGATGAAAACCTGATTAGACTCAAGCTAATATCTTTCAACCGTTAGATCGAACTTAGCTTGTTACACACAAATGAAAAGTGACTTCATTTAGATATGGGTAACCGTACCTAAACGTGTGCACCTTGTTGGCTCAACAATAGTTAACCGAAGTTAGCCATATGAACAATTTCATATCAACCTTGTTCATCTTAATCACAACTAGTTCAAATGACTCAAATGAAACTAGTTATAGAGTTGTTCAATTGTTTATATTCTCTTAGAAGTATACAAGACACAATTGAAGCAAAATCAATTTTGATTCACTCGAATCAATTCATGAACATTATAGCCACGGTTTGCAAAAGATTACATTCCTTAATTTATAAATGTATTAGTTTATGAACAAACAAATTTTAAAACATAACCCACTCAAGTATGCAAACGGGTACGCATACCTAAGTAACCGGACTTGGTCTGGGTTCGCCAGTATGCGAACGGGTACGCATACTGTCGTACACCACCAAACTCAGTTGAATTCCCAGACTTGAAGTTACGTCGGTACGCATACGGGTATGCATAATAAGTTCCCGGACTTGAACTAACAAACCAGTACGCATACGGTATGGTTCCCGGACTTGGAATAACTTGCAACAGATAGCATACAAGTACGCATACTGTGCTATATCCAATCATGGTTAATTGTTCTAAACTCCCATTTCAATCATTGAAACATTCTTAGAAGACGACAATAGCTGTCTCACACAAACTATTAGCTTCAAAGCAATTTTCAAGTGATCGATAGATCAATACGAAACATTCCGAGTCTACATCAAATGACTGTCTCACACAAATCATGTAAGATGTTGCAAGGTGATTTTCACATGATTATCTTTTGACTTTCGTCAAGAATATAAGATGAACTTGGTTAAAGCGAAAGCTTACCAACACATATTTCGAGAAACATGTAAGCGAGTTAAACTCAGCTCGAAATAACAAATGTGTATAATCGAAGTCTATATAGCTATACGACTTTTGTCTCAAATAGGAGATAGAGTAGATAAATTTTTTAGTGATAGATGAGTTCAAGTCTCCACATACCTTTTGTTGAGTAAGTTCCACAAGCTCCCCTTAGTAGTTCTTCGTCTTCAATCGATGAACGCCGTGAAGTCTAAAGCTCAACTACACTTTCTATCCTAATCTGAGACTTAGCTATAAGTAGACTAGAAATCAAGACTTATAGTTTTGGCAACTAAACTTGACAAACAAGCTTGAGATATCAACGCTTGCGAGTTCGACCGAGAAGTGCTCTAACAATCTTCCCCTTTGTGAATTTTAGTGACAAAACTATCAATACATATGGATTAAAAAATAAATAAACTTTGTAGCTTCTCATCCAAATGCTTGATTTCCTTGGTTCTTCAACATTACTCGAAATCTTCGTCACTTCCAAGTACTCCAGTGATTCTGAACGTGTTCAACTCAGCATAATAGTTGTTGAAGATCTGTAGCTATAACAATATATAAAAACAAGATGTTTTCGTATTGTTATACAGTGTCATAGTATTATTACACAACATCAAAGTTCAATTGCATCACAACTTTGACAACAATACTATGGTGATATGTATCACTCCCCCTTAGTTAATACTTCATCTCACAATGAAAACCACTCCCCCTTACATAATGATACGTAAACCATATGTATTTGTAGTGTGAACTACACAATAATTCTCCCCCTGTTTGTCAATATAAATTTGCAAAGGTACGAAAACTAGCGGGATCATAATGAAATTCTCATAGAGATACTTCATGACTAAAATAGAACATATCAACTTTGTTTCGATGATTTCACATAGTCGAAACTTAGTGTATTCATCAAGGAGTTTATAAAGATACAAGATAACTCCTACAATATTCCATAGCCGCACTCCCCACAAAGATTTGACAATTAAGCACAAGTTCAATTAAGAACTCTCCCCCATAAAATGTAATTCCCGAAAGAACTACAAGAGCGACCTTACTTTTACAAGAAAAGAAGGATTTATTTGGACATAACAAGTTACATGAAACATGAATTCGTAAACAGAAAACTCAATTAAATTAACCACAAGAGAACCCATGATTAATTTAACCAGCAATGCTCAACATAAGAAAATTCATGGAGCCATACAGTACTTTCACATAGAAGTGGATCAGGGAAAGATAAATACCGCGGAATATACAAAGATTCATTATATTTTCATCAGTACTTGCATAATGATACCATAAACTTAATCTTTGTTATCAAAAGTTCATCCTATTTTCCATTAATATTTGCATAAAGACATATAATAGACTTAACTTTTGACATATATGATATATGGCACAATCATAGTTCACGGACGCAAAGACTCATATATATCCCATAACAATTTTTGCAATATATAAAACCAATAAAGATTAATACTGCAAAATCATCTTCGAAATAAACTTTAGAATTTAAATAAATAAATCTAAAAACATTGCAAGATGAAAATCGTTGGCAATAGCAATGTGAAAACACAATATAGGCTATTCCAAACCCTAGTTATCCTTCTTAAAACACAAAAATAAATTCTCATCAGAAGTTTCCTAGACAAAATAAAAATAAAGTTTCTTTGATAACATCATACCTTTGAAAGGGTCCATCATAAAAGGTATCACTGATATCCTTGATTCTTTTGACCGTAGAGACTCCATTTTCATGAGTTAGAACATTAACTTTCCGATCAACAATGCGGGAAAGATGCCTAGCTTTGACACAGTCCACGATTAGTTTCTTATGATTCCGAATCAAGGCCTTTTGATTTTCAAGGATTTTGGTCTGACCATCAAGGAGATGATTAATTTGTAACTAAAAATTTTCAAATTCCACCCTTAAGTCATTCTGAAAAATAATTAAATCCTTGACAGATTCACCAATCCAGGAGTTGTACTCCTTCCTTGCCATCATCTTTAATAAGACAAGGTATTGAACTGAATCACATCCTTTAACGTCTTCTTCCATCTCAAGATTCACAACTTCCTGAGATTTTGAAGAGTTCTCCATTTTTTTTAATAGGGATGGACAAACAATATATGTTAATATATATGTTTATGAACAAGAGAACACCCTTGATGTGAAAACCCTAAAAACTCACAAGAAAGACACGGACGTTCGTGGACCTATTAAAAGATCAGAAAGGGTCCAAGGACAAGGGAAAACCTTTCTGTTTTTCAGATATCTCTTACCTTCATAGCTCAATGATCAGAGCATAAAGAAGAGATAAATTAGTTACTAGGAGTCAAGAAATGACTCAACCTTCACAAAAGAAGAAAACAGCTAAACCAAACACAAGACAAATGATAACCTACAGTAGACTTGAGCATCTCGCAAAAATCACCCTTGCAACTCCCAAGTTAGATACAAGGATGAAGTTACCTAGAGTTAGCTAGCAGAGTGAGATGTAATCCCACCATGAATATTAAGAGAAGAATTGTAGATACCATCTGAGAGTTTGATCCTTGTATTCCTTGCCTTACTTCGGTTATTTCTTTTTCCAGAAGAATTAGACATAACCTTTTAAGAAAACCCACCAGAGAGATTTTTCTGAGGATTAAGTCTAGAACCTCTAGAGATTGGTTCCAGAGGATCATAATTGTGAGATTTCCACCTTCTATACTTAGACTTACCAGTCTTATTCTCATAAATACTAGGAATGTGTATATTTGTGGTGTAAGAATTTGCACCATAAGGAGGAACACGATTCCTGTAGACATTTCGAGATGAGTGACCATTGAAATCCCTTTTATGAGAGTTCTGGTTTTCTGCATGAATGAAATCCATTGTAGATGTCGTTAGACAATTTACTCTGTCGACAGTAAAAAGAAGTAGATTTTGAAGATCAGAAATCTGTTTCTTTCTAGCAAAACAATGTTGAACATAGTGATTCTTTTTCCCACAGAAAGAACAGGTTCGTGGAAGAGAGACATCGGAAGGAAACTGCTTTAAACTCATAGCCCTATTAGGAGTCTGCAAGTTATATAAAGTTTTCTTAGAAAAAGCTACCTTTGGAGTACTTTTCTTCATGTACTGTAATTCCACATGAGAATTAGTGATAGGCACAGACGAGGACATACTCATTAAAACAGAGTTTTCCTTTTTCAAGGATTTGCACTATTCCTGGGCTAAAAGAAGGGAAGCAACCAATTTCTTTTTTTCAACACGAAAGCTGTCCAGATCTGATGAATGAGTCTCGATCAAACGTTTTTCTCTAATTGAATCTTCTTTAACAATATCCTCAAGAGTACTACTCTTTTCGCGTTGTAGAGTAGTTTCTTGAACAAGTTTTTAGATATTGTTATAGAAGGACTCAACGATGCTATAGATTTCCCGTTCTCGACCAAGAGACTTCTCAAGTTCATCAATGAGCTGATCATGTTTTTCTTCAAGAGACTTTATCATTGCTCCTTGAAAATCAATAATCTCAGCAGATTTTTTTTTAGTTCTGGTGAGTTCCATTTCAGTTTCAGACATAGTATTAAATGTCACATCAGAGGGAATGTTATCAGAATCTGATAGAAAAAAAATTCACACCTCGGGATTCAAAAGAATCAGCAAAGGAGTTATCCTTGAAGGTAAGCCCAAGACATTTGGCATAGTCAAAAACATTAGAAGACATTTGTGTGCACAACACTGAGACAATTTTTAATCAAAAAAAAAAACAAATTGCTAAAAACAAAGACTTATAGGGTCTTAAACGTGTTTTCCTGCTTTGATACCAATTGAAAATGCGTGGGTCTAACAATCACACCCAATATTTTGTTTAAGCAATCTGTATGGACAAAATCCAAAATAATTCCAAGAGAGTCAAATAGAAAGTCACACTCAATCAATGGAAATATATCAAGGAGTTGTATCTCTATTTCACAATGTAATCAGCAAATCAAACAGATAGAAATCCGCGAGCCTGATTATTATGTGAAACAACTTGAAAGGTACCAAAGACCAATGTTCAAGTGTCAATCAATTTATATCAACAACCAAAGGTTGGATTATCTAATTGATTGAACAACGTACAACCTGTGATATTTCAATTATATAAACAAATATAATGCGGAAAAGAAATAACACAGACACCATAAATTTTGTTAACGAGGAAATTGCAAATGCAGAAAAACCCCGGGACCTAGTCCATATTTGATCACCACACTGTATTAAGCTGCTACAGACACTAGCCTACTCCAAGTTAACTTCGGAATGGAATGTAGTTGAGCCCTAACCAATCTCACACTGATCAAGGTACAGTCGCTTTCCTTATGCCTCTGAATCCCAGCAAAACTCTACGCACTTGATTCCCCTAGCTTATCTCACCCATAACTAAGAGTTGCTACGAACCAAAGTCGAAGACTTGATAAACAAATCTGTCTCACACAGGAAAGTCTATTGAATAGATAAATTTGTATCCCACAGAAATACCTACGAGTTTTTTGTTATGTCTTTTGATAAATCAAGGTGAACATGAACCAATTGATACACCGGACTTATATTCCTGAAGAACAGCCTAGTAATATCAATCACCTAACAATAATCTTAATCGTATGGTAGTGAAACAATATATTATGGAATCACAAACGATGAGACGAAGATGTTTGTGACTACTTTTTATCTTTCCTATCGGAGATTAAATCTCGAGCAAATCTTAGAGAAGATAGTACTCAATACAATAGAATAAATCAAGATCAGAACACTCAACTACATAGAAAATAGTTGGGTATGGCTTCACAATCCCAATGAAGTCTTTAAGTAGTTAACCTATAATGGTTTTAGAAAAACCTAGGTTAAAGGAGAATCGACTCTAGTCACAACTAGTATCACACAGGAGGTGTGGGGATTAGGTTTCCTAGTTGCTAGAGTTCTCCCTTATGTAGTCTTCAAATCAGGTTTTGCAATCAATGTTACCTTAGTAACAAAGCATTCAATATTCACCGTTAGATGAAAACCCGATTAGACTCAAGCTAATATCTTTCAACCGTTAGATCGAACTTAGCTTGGTACACACAAATGAAAAGTGACTTCATTTAGATATGGGTAAGCGTACCTAAACGTGTACACCTTGTTGGCTCAACAATAGTTAACCGAAGTTAGCCATATGAACACTTTCATATCTACTTTGTTCATCTCAATCACAACTAGTTCAAATGACCCAAATGAAACTAGTTATAGAGTCGTTCAATTGTTTATATTCTCATAGAAGTATACAAGACACAATTTAAGCAAAATCGATTTTGATTCACTCGAATCAATTCATGAACATTATAACCACGGATTGCAAAAGATTGCATTCCTTAATTTATAAATGTATTAGTTCATAAACAAACCGATTTTAGAACATAACCTACTCAAGTATGCAAACGGGTACGCATACCTAAGTGACCAGACTTGGTCTGGGTTCGCCAGTATGCGAACGGATACGCATAGTGTCGTACACACCAAACTCAGTTGAATTCCCGGACTTTAACTTTACGCTGGTACGCATACGGGTATGCATACTAAGTTCCCGGACTTTCAACTAACCAACCAGTAAGCATACGGGTATGCATACTATGGTTCACGGACTTGGAATAACTTACAACAGATAGCATACAAGTACGCATACTGTGCTATATCCAATCATGGTTAATTGTTATAAACTCCCATTTCAATCATTGAAACATTCTTAGAAGACGACAATAGCTGTCTCACACAAACTATTACCTTCAAAGCAATTTTCAAGTGATCGATATATCAATACGAAACATTCCGAGTCGACATTAAATGACTGTCTCACACAAATCATGTAAGATGTTACCAGGTGATTTTCACATGATCATCTTTTGACTTTCGTCAAGAATATAAGATGAACTTGGTTAAAGAGAAATCTTACCAACATATATTTCGAGAAATATGTAAGCTAGTTAAACTCAGCTAGAAATATCAAATGTGTATAATCGAAGTCTATATAGCTATACAAATTTTGTCTCAAATAGGAGATAGAGTAGATAGACTTTTGAGTGACAGATGAGTTCAAGTCTCCACATACCTTTTGTTGATGAAGTTTCACAAGATCCCCTTAGTAGTTCTTCGTCTTCAATCGATGAACGTCGTGAAGTCTAAAGCTAACCTAAACTTTCTATCCTAATCCGAGACTTAGCTATAAGTAGACTATAAATCAAGACTTATAGTTTTGGCAACTAAACTTGACAAACAAGCTTGAGATAACAATGCTTGCGAGTTCGACCGAGCAGTTCTCTAACAAGATTTAAAACTAAGCAATCAATTTTCACCCTTAGATGAAATTTTGATTTAAGATTTAAGCTAAGTTTGCTTAAAACCAAAGCAATATCTCTCCGCCATTAGATGGTCTTTGCTTGTTACACACAAATGAAATATACCTTCATTTAGATATGGGTAACCGTATCTAAACGTGTATATTGAGTGGCTCAATAATAGTTAACAGAAGTTATCCATATGAACACTTTTGTATTAACCACATTCATCTAACACTTCTAGATCAAATGATAATCAAATGAATCTAATTGTGTTACTCATAGAGTTGTTCAATTGTTTATATTCTCATAGAAGTATACAAGACACAATTGAAACAAAATCGGATTGATTCAAAAGAATCAGTTCATGACCATTTTAGCCATGGTTTGCAAGGATTGCATTCCTTAATTTATAAATGTATTTGTTCAAGAGTATGAAATCATATTTGACCGATTTTAGAACTTAAACCAACTCAGTTTTCAAACGGGTACGCAAACTAGAGTTCCGGACTTTGGTCATGTCCAACAGTTTGCAAACGGGTATGCATACTTTCGTACCAGACCTAACTCAGGTGAAACCGTTCGCATACTGGTATGCATACTTGGTTCCCGGACTTTCACAGTTAAAACCGTTTGCATACTGGTACGCAAACTTGGTTCCCGGACCCGAATCATATTACAACAGTTTGCATACTGGTATGCAAACTGTGTTATATCCATAAAATGGTTTAATTATTCTAAACTCCCATTTCAATCGTTGAAACATCCTTAGAAGACGACAATAGCTGTCTCACACAAACTATTAGTTTATAAGTAATTTTTAAATGATCGAATGATCAATACGAAACATTCCGAGTCTACATCAAATGACTGTCTCACATAAATCATGTAAGATGTTACAAGGCGATTTTCACATGATCATCTTTTGACTCATTATTTAGTTTCCAACAAATAAATTGTTTCCAACTAAACTCGTCAAGAATAATGATGAACGTAGGTAAAGCAAAAATCTTTCCAACACATATTTCGAGATAGATATAAGCGAGTTAAGCTCAGCTCGAAATATCAAATGTGTATAATGTAAAAGTCTATATAGTTATACGACTTAGTCTCATTAGGATATAGAGTAGAATAGACTTCTGAGTGATAGATAAGTTTTAGTCTCCACATACCTTTTGTTGATGAAGTACCTCGAAGCTCTCCTCAGTAGATCTTCGTCTTCAATCGATGAACGCCGTGAAGTCTAAAGATCAACTACACATTCTATCCTAATCCGAGACATAGCTATAAGTAGACTATAAATCAAGACTTATACTTTTGATCACCTAAACATGACAAACAAGCTTGAGATAGCAACACTTGCGAGTTCGACCGAGCAGTGTTCTAACAATTCCCGAAAGAACAACATGAGCGACCTTTACGCTAATCACAAGAGAATGATTTTCTTGGACATTAACAAATTTACTCGCCAGTTACATACAAAGTTTTGTAACCCAATATTTTTCTCTCTTCTCGCCAGTTACGAACAAACAAGTTAAGAATAACGATTTTAATGTTAGAGGCACTAAGATACAAGATTTTCATGAGAAAAATAATCATCGACAAAAACTATTCTCTAAGCCAGTTACGAACAAGAGAACAATTGATGTGATATGACTCAACATAAGAATTATAACTTATGTAGCCATGTACAAACATAAGATTGAAGTTCATCACTTATTCCCTAGCGGCTATGCAATCAAGGAAGTAAGTAAATTTCCAGAGAATATGTTATGGAATCCTATAGCATTATATTCACAAAAGTGTAATCGTGAAGAGGTTAATACTGTCATTCTCAAAATACTTTACTCCTCTTTTGCAAGAGTTAGGAGCTTAACCTATGAGAAAATATGAGATGTATGTTCTAATCATCAAAATATGATAGCAAAGAAGAAATATCAAAAAAATAAGCAATACATATATATAATCCACGAAGATTAGATATTGCAAGCCATCTTCAAAACTAAAATTTAATTATATAAACTTTAAACATGCAAGATGATAGTATTTGGAATAGCTAGTGTAACACATAAAAACTACTCCAAAAGCTAGTGTTCCTCCTTAAACAATAAGAATAAATTCCTACAAGGAGTTAACTAGTAACGCGACAACTCATCCTTAAAAAAAATGTGGAAAATTCCTTCTCATTATTGAAGAATCCGTTGATAATTGGATCATTCAGTTCTCTTACATCTTCAGAGATATCAGCTAACTTACTAAGTTCTGCTTCAAGACTACACAAGGTATTTTTCCACAGATTAAGCTTTTGTTCATAGTGAGTTACCTCTTTTAAGGAGTGATTAATCTTGAACAATAAATCGTTTCTCCTTGATATGAAATTCTCCACCTTAGCTTTAACATTGTTGTTATAGTAACAGGTTGATAATAGACATGTAGATGAGGAAGAGTCTGCATCTTCTGAAGATTTTTATTTATTGGTTCTTGATGATTTGATTCCTTCACAAAAAAAACGTTGACAGCTTCTACTGTATCTTTCTTCGTAACACCTCTTGTATTTGGAACCATTATTCTCTACCATCTTACAGGGAGTATGAATGACATATATATAGTGGAGAGTCATTGAGTCAAGAATTTCAATAAAATAAGGAAATTGGAATCTTAACTCGAAACATTCCATAAGAAGTTCGTGACCCAGTATGCTATGGGTTGGTGAACCGTTAGAATTCCCTTGACATAAAAATATAAAATTTGACCACCTTCTAAGGATATAGAACATAGAAGAAAGTAACAAAAGTAGCACAAGCTTGACATCAGTAAAAAAAATTTCTTCCATGATACAACTTTGGGAAAACCTCATATTCTCAAGTTAATATTGTGAGATTGTACACATCACTAGAATTAAGAAGTGATGGGGTGAGTAGGGAACTCACCAGTAGTGTCACTAGTATACACGACAAGGTCATTTGTATTTTTGTTACTGTTTCTGGGGTTTATTTTTTATTTTCTCTCGTCGAGGCTCTAAAGAGTTTGTAAGTTACTTCATGTCATTGTAAAGCTTGGCAAGGATAATGTCATTTTTCTTCGATCTGTGACACTTCTCTTTAAAATGTCCACAACTACTAAATAAAATGCAGTATGAAGTGAGAGAATTACCAGAAGGTATTGTTCCCTTTTTATCACCATGAACATCTTCATCCTTCTTGGATCCTTCAAGAATGAAGGTATTGTTCTTGGTTAAATAGTTATTGCTCTTAAACCCAATCCCACTCGTGTTACCAAAGAACTTTTGACCAAATAACATAGTTGAGATCTTATCAGAACTTCCGGGGAGCCTTTGTAAGTTACACTTGAGAGTATCAATCTCTTATTCTTTAAGAGATAAGGTTTTTGTGAAATTTTCATTGAGTCAATCAAATTCTAGATTTTTCACACGAATAAATGTTTCAACCTTTTCCAAGCTTTTCTTTAGACGAAGGTTTTCACAATAAATTTCTTCACTCTTGTTAGAGCATTGCTCGGTCGAACACGCAAGCGTTGCTATCTAAAGCTTGTTTTCAAGTTTAGTTGCCAAAACTATAAGTCTTGATTTCTAGTCTACTTATAGCTAAGTCTCAGACTAGGATAGAAAGTGTAGTTGAGCTCTAGACTCCACAACGTTCATCACACAAAGACGAAGAACTACTCAAGGAACTGGTGGAACTTCATTGACTAAAAGGTATGTGGAGACTTGAACTTATCTATCACTCAAAAGTCTATCTACTCTATCTTCTATCTTGAGACAAAAGTCGTATTGCTATATAGACTTCGATTATACGCATTGGCTATTTCGAGCCGAGTTTATCTCGCTTATCTTTTTCTCGAAATATGTGTTGGTAAGCTTTCGCTTTGGCCAAGTCCATCTTTACAAGTGACGAAAGTCATGTTGGTTATTTCAATATCTTGAAAATTGCTTTGATGAAAAATAGTGTGTGAATAACCTATTTTAACATCCTCTAAGAATGTTTCAATGATTGAAATAAAGAGTTTAGAACATGTAACCATCTTTGGATATAAACATGTAATGTGTTCGCGTATTAGTGTATAAGTCCAAAACCGGGAACCAAATGTATGCATACTTGTGTGTGTACTAAATGGTTGATGGAGACTGGGTACGTATGCGTACCCGTACGCATACTAGAGGAAGTTCACATCCGTGAATTTCTGCTGAGTTTGGAAATCAAAACCAACTCAATCCGGTTACCTAAGTATGCGTACCCGTACGCATACTGGCGGAAAGTTCACGTCCGTGAATTTCTGCTGAGTTTGGAAACCAAACCAAACTTAAATCCGGTTACTTAAGTACGCATACTTAAGTGTGTTACTTTCTAAAATTGGTTTGTTCATGAACTAAAACATTTATATAATAAGGAATGCAATTTGCAAACCGTGGCTATAATGTTCATGAATCGATTCGAGTGAATAAAAAACGATTTTGCTTCGATTGTGTCGTGTATACTTCTATAAGATCTAAACAATTGAACAACTCTTGAACTAGTTCATTTTAGTCATTTGGACTAGTTATGGTGAAGATGAATAAGGTTGATATGAAAGTGCTCATATGGCTAACCATTTGGTTAACTACTGTTGAACCAACTAGGTGTACACGTTTAGGTACGGTTACTCAAACCTAAATGATGTATATTTCATTTGTGTATAACAAGATAAGTTCGATCTAACGGTTGAAAGATATTAGCTTGAATCTAATCAGGTTTTCATCTAACGGTGAATATTGAATGCTTTGTTACCAAGGTAACTTAGATTGCAAACCCTGATTTGGAGACTATATAAGGGAGAACTCTAGCAACTGGGAAAGTTAATCCCCACACCTCCTATGTGATACTAGTTGTATAAGCTAGAGTCGATTCTCCTTTAACCTTAGGTTTCTACCGAGACCCTGTAGGTTAACGACTTGAAGACTTCATTGGGATTGTAAAGCCAGACCCAACTATTTTCTCTGTAGTTGCGTGATTTGATCCTTCTGTTTCTATCGTATTAAGTATAATTGTAAAATTGGCTCGAGATTAATTTCTCCGATAGGAAAGATAGTAAAGTAGTCACAAACATCTTCATCTCATCGTTTGTGATTCCGTAATATCTTGTTTCGCTAGTCGATTAAGATTATTGTGAGGTGATTGATAATTCTAGTCTCTTCTTCGGGAATATAAGTTCGGGTTATCGATTGGTTCCTGTTCACCTTGATTTATCAATAGACGGAACAAAACTCGTAGGTATTTCTGTGGGAGACAGATTTATCTATTACTGTAGACTTTTCTGTGTGATATAGATTTGTTTATTAAAGTCTTCGACTTTGGGTCATAGCAACTCTTAGTTGTGAGTGAGATCATCTAAGGGAATCAAGTGCATAGTATCCTGCTGGGATCAGAGACGTAAGGAGCTCAACTGTACCTTGGATCAGTGTGAGATTGACTGGGGTTCAACTACATTCCAGACCGAAGTTAGTTTGTAGTAGGCTAGTGTCTGTAGCGGCTTAATACAGTGTGTGTTCAATCTGGACTAGGTCCCGGGGTTTTTCTGCATTTGCGGTTTCCTCGTTAACAAAACTTCTGGTGTCTGTGTAATTTTTTTTCGCATTATATTTTGTTATATAATTGAAATATCACAGGTTGTGCGTTGAATCGATCAATTGGTAAATCCAACCTTTGGTTGTTGATTGAAATTGATTGATCCTTGAACATTGGTCTTTGGTACCGTTCAAGTTATTTCTATTGTATTCAATCAGGCTCACAGATTTCTATTTGTTTGAGTGAGGATTGAATCGATAAATTGAGATATAACTCTTTGATATACTTTTTATTAAGATTGAGTTTGACTGTCTAGTTGATTCTCTTAAAAGTTTATTGGAGTTAGTCCATACAGATTGCTAAGCGAAATATTGGGTGAGGTTGTTAGACCCCGCTTTTTCAATTGGTATCAGAGATGGAAAACGCGTTTAAGACCTCATAAGTCTGTGTTTGTAGCGATCTGATTATGGATGAGTCTATCTCTAATAACGTACCAGTTCAGAAATTACCAGATGATTCTGAAAGCTTGGATTCACCTAAGAGAACCGTCACATCTAAGTCAATATCTAAACATTCTCTTGATGTAAAAACTGTTGATTGGGAAACACTCCTAGAAGAATAGTTGGATGAACTTTCCGATGAAGGTGATTCAGATATTGATAGAGATGTTGATGAGGAGGTCTCAGAGTATGTTAAGTTTTTGTATTCATTGAAAATGAAGAAGATTACAACTTCTCATGTCACACGTCTTCTGACTCCTCTCTGTCGAGAAAACAAGAAATTGAAAAGGATTTACGGAAACCTTTATGGTGAGAACCGCTCTTGCGAATCGGTCCTCAAAGATACCGAGGAAATCCTGAGTAGAAAGTCACTTGAATGTGATCGTGTTTATCAAAAATACTTCTTGTTGGGAGAGAAACTTGCAGAAATTGAAGGAAGAATTAACTCTCAGCAAGCAAGTTTTGATGACAGAGAAAGCGGTTTTCTCGCTCGAGAAAAACACCTTGAGGCTTATTTAGCAGCTGCCCTTGATAAATTCAAGATGTTGGAAGATGACTTGAAAAAGTTCAATACTAGTTCAAGAAAATTAACCACTATGCTAAGAGAAAGTAAAAATCATCGTGATACACGAGGATTGGGCTATAAGGGAATAGCTGCTCCAAGTATTAACAAAGAGGTAAAATTTGTCAAGGCTAGTGATTCTTCTCAACAAAAGGTTTCCATTGATGGCAAAAGTGAAATACCTTCACCAGCAGTTAAGGTTCAAAAGAGAAAAGTATATCAACCTCCAAAGTCAGCACACATGGATCAAGGTAAGAACATTCCTTATGTTTGCCACTATTGCGGAAATAAAGGTCACCTGGAAAGGAGATGTCGTTTCCGTATAAGGAATGAAAAACTTCATGATGTTCTTGTTTGGGCATCACAAGAAGTTGTGAAACCAAGATCATATGTTAAGACTAATCCCCTTAACGTTACAGGTTGTAACTGTCCAACCTTTAGGCAAAGGAATCAGTGCTATGATAAACCTTGATTTGCCTATAAACGTCATACGAAGTCTTTTCATAATCATAATGATTATCAAAAGGATAACTTTGTAAAGACGAAGACAAGATCCGATGTTCCCAATTGGAGAAAGACTAACTTGCAAAAGAATAGTCAATCCAATTCTCTTCCAGAAATCTAGAAGAGAGTAATGGGAAGAAGGTTCTGATTGTTCCTAAACGCACTCAGAAGTGGATACCAAAGAAAGTCAATGATGCTTTGAGTGTGAAAAAGAATGATCTCCTAGAAAATTCCATGACTATGAAGAAGGCAGTATCCATGATGTTGAAACTTAAAAAGTTCTTTGGAAAGATAGATTTGGATGTGAAAGGTTCTAAAAGCGATCTCTTTCATGATAATCCAAAAGTCACTTATGGTGGCAAGACATTGTTCACCTCAACACAACTTGATTGTGTTGTAAGTGCATCCTCACCAAGGAATGCCCTGCTATGTATACGGTGAGGGAAGCACGAGAATAGGGGCACACAGATTATGTTCGGTAAGGCTGTAGAATTTGACTTGATTCTTCTAAAAAGGTATGTCTATAAACTTGAGAAAGATTTGTGTTTTTATAATGATCCATGTACATTGCTTATTGTTCATTTCTACCTAACTTGATATGTGTTTAAGGTTATTAAGTGTTTAGGTTTGAAAATATTAGTTCGGGATGTTTGAACCTCATGGTACACATACCAGGTATGCATACCATCATTTAAAATCAAAATCCAAGGATTTTAGTACGCATAACCGTTTGCATACTGCTCCAGGTCATAAAAAATTCGTTTGCAAACCGGTATGCATACTTGCCTGTAGACGTCGATATTCGGTAAACTTGTTTTGGCCGTAACTTCTTCGTCCGAACTCGGATTAACCTCATTCTTTTTGCATTCTCTTCCTCTTTGAATTATATTCAAAATGGAGATGAGAATTACTGAATTTGGATGAGTTAAGATTGGTCTTTGTCCTGTCTCTTGTTTTTGAGTGTTTTTCTCCGTTTCGTCATACTTGTTCCAATTCTCTTGGACTTGGGAACTTGTATTCTTAGAGTACTACTCATCTAAGCTCATTTGTAGCTTTTACAAGAATGTTGTTGGTGAATCACAAAGAAGGAAGTTCAAGAATGGGAAGTTGTACGCATTGCTATGGGATTCTTGAATGTTCACAATCATCTTATGTGAACTATGGTGCATGGTCGTTAATGACTTTGTATGTTCTTATTTGTTAAGAAAATCTTTTTATACGCCTTTGGTAGATATTATTGGTGTAAATCCGTGCGAAAAAGATTGATTCTACCTTCTAGGGGCAAAGATTGTTTTTGCAGTATTAATCGTTATGGTTTCATATATTGCATACTTGTTATGGAATATGTGTGTTTGCGTCCGTGAACTATGATTGTCCTATACGTGGTCAAAAGTTAAGTCTTTCATATGTCGATATGCAAGTATTGATAAAATATTGAATGAACTTTTGACAAACAAAAGTTAAGCCTATTATGTCATTAAAGGTATATTGGAGTTAGTCCATACAGATTGCTAAGCGAAATATTGGGTGAGGTTGTTACACCCCCGCTTTTTAAACTCTTACCTTATCTGATTCATTATATGAGTAAAAATTATGATCAACAAGTGTTTCTGCTGCAAGGGCAGAATTCTCTGTGAAATCTTCAGAAGGGAGCTTATCAGGCATATCAGTAAGAGAAACTATGAGAGCATTATTTCCTTGATAGCATTTCTTACTTGGGCATTCCTTTTGTACATGTCCAAACCTGTGACATCTAAAGCACTGAAGAGGAATTTCATCTTGACAAGAGGATTCATCCTAAAAGTTTGATCTAAAGATCCAATTTCCAAAACATCTTTCTCTGCGTCTTTTGAGAAGAATTCGTACATGTTATGTGATCATTGACATGGTAGTATCAATTTTGTTGTGATCATCACAGCATTCATTGGCCAAGACAAGCTAACCTTTGAAGGAGGAGAGCTGGATTTGGTCACGACTTCTAGAGCGAAAATATTCTCCTTAGCTGTGAGTTGCTCATGATCAAAGATCTTTAACTTTCTGACCAGAGTGCTTCTGAAAAGAGTAGCAAGATCATTTCCTTCAGCGATAGCATGTTTCTTAGACTCATATCGAGCTGGTAAAGATCTCAAAATTTTCATCACAATATCCCTTTCAGGAATGGTCTTCCTAGCGCATGACAAGTGTTCACTATTTCTAATGACTTGTGATTAAATTCCTCAAACGAATCTTCATCATCCATATGAAGGTTTTTCCAGTCAGAAGTTAATTATAAATCCCTGTCTCTTTCTCTATGGTATTCCCTTCAAATATGGTTTCTAAGTTATCCCAAGCATCCTTCGACCTACGAGCGTAGATACATTATGTTGAAGATCTTGGCTTATGGCGTGGATAATAGCGTTCAATCCATCAGAGTTGTGTTTAGCATCACCAATTTCGTCATCGTTATATGTTTCTATGCCTTTTGGAATAGCAGCTGCTTCTTCCCCACCATTTGGGGTGTTGTATCCTCTTACAACAAGAACCCGTGTCTTAAAGTCACGAGCTTGTAAGAAGGATCGCATAGCAATTTTCCACCATCAAGGCTTGGAAATCTGTTTGCAATACACAAAGCTAGCAAACTTAACAATCTGAAACACTGACACTTACTTAGATGAGAATCCTTGATCTTTTACAACCTCTCAAGAACAATCTTCAAAAAATCACTTAAGATCAATTTTCAGATATCTATCTTGAGGAATCACAAAGTATGAAACGAAAAGAACTTTGCAATTTCTATTTATCTTGCCTGAAGAAGGTTACGAGAACTTCAATAACAGAAAAGGATACACGAACTATCAAGGTAAAGATAGTCGGACCTGGCTTCACGAATCCCCAAAGCGAAGTTTTTTAGTCGTAAACCTAATTATGTTTCTTAGAGAAAACCTAGGTTCATAGAGGACGACTCTAGCTATCAACTAGGACAAAAAGTTTCAGGGATTGAATTTCCCAATTGAAAGAGCATCTCTATTTTTAGATTTTCAAGACTGATGGTTGCTTAGAATTTAATCTTAGATAACTTAATAATTAAGCAAACACTTTCTCTGTTTAGATGAAACTCTAATTAGGGTTTCAATTAAAACATGTGAAAAATAATAAATACAATGGAAGTATATACACAGCGGCCCAGTTACAGAACTGTGTATAATGACTGTTCGGTTTGGCAAATATGTGACATGAACAATAACAAATTTATGTTCATTTAAACACTCAAGAGTTTATTCATGATGTACACACATGAGTATTTTAGTGATCAATGAAGTCTTAAAAGTGTTTAAGAGATTCATAGCAATGCTAAATGTATTTTAAAAAATAAGTCTTTGAGCATCTGCTAAAAACTGCTGGGACAGTTGGGGAAACAGTTCGTGAACCGTGAGGCTAAAGTTCACGAGTCAAGGAGCTACGGTTCGTGGACCGGTTTCGCCAACCCTACTCGACTCGAGAACTCATATGTACACTGTTCACGAACTAGGTTCGCAAACCGTACTTGGTTTATGAACTCAAATGGACATAGTTCGCCAACTGGGATCGCCAACTTTAAGCCTTTTATACCAACACCAAAAATTCAGTTTACCATGATTCGTGAACCGGGTCCGTGAACTATTCCCAACTGAACTTGCGGTTTGCGAACTGGTTTTCCAACCTTCCCTGTATTTCTGAAATAAGATATCTATGGTTTGTAAACTGGTTTGCCACCCTACCCTGAACAGAAATATCAGAAGCTCATAAATGCCTCTCTTATGATGTTTGAATATTCCCAAATGATAAAAATCACTTATATGAGCGATTTTCAATTGATCCACAAATTAACTCTCGAACAATAAATTGTTTTGAACTAATATTTTGAAGGACCTTTGAACATCTATGCTTGAATCATATTTCGAGGTTTTTAAATGCGATTATGGAAAACAAGCTTATAAGGTTTTTAAAAGACAAGCTTGACTCGAAACTTCTTCTTTGTAAATCGAATAGAAGTCATACGACATAGTCTCAAATGATAGAATGGTAAGATAGTGAGTAAAATAGAACGGTTCAGTCTTCACATACCTGATAAAAGAAGTTCTCCAAATGTCTTCGTCGATCTTCACTCTTCAAGGATGATGTCTGATACTCAACTACCAAATTCTAACCTAGTCTGAGACTTGACTTAGTAAACTAGAAATCAAGAAATAGTTTTGATCAACTAACATTGACAACAAGCTTGAGATTGCAAAACCTGTGCATTCAACCAATCATTGCTCAAACACACTTAACACGTACTATGTACTCGACATGTAGGATTTAAAAGGGAAAAAATCATTCCTAAATTTGGTATGAATGAAATTGTTAATATTACAACGCCACTTCATTGATAACAAAAATATTGAATCGAAATACAAAAATCTCTAGGTTTTTATTCCTAAGCCATCTCATCTCATTGAAAACAAAAACATTGAATTGAAATAAAAAATCTCTAGATTTTCCATTTTATTTTCTAAATGAGCCAGATATTTATTGATTTATTAATTTAATGTTACCTCCTTGTCCTAGAACAGCTCTCAAGACTAGCTCTTGATCCTTCACAATAACTAAAGCGAAACAAGCATAAGCATTAACGCTGATAAGGGTTACTGAGTAGAAAAATGAGATGATACTCCAGTATTTTTGGATAAAAGGTGATTGCAAAATACTTTTCTTATATGCTCAAGGAAATCTTAGCAAAATCAAATGACAGAATGAAGAAATTATAAGTCATATAAAGTTTACCTTATTTGCGGTTTCAAAGTCTACTTTTTTAGGTTTCAGTTTTAATAATAAAAGGGAAACGTAGTGGCGGACAAACTAGCAAAAGAAGCACGAAAGAAGGGCCTAAATCAATATTTTTGAATTTCTGTTTTCGGACATGATGAGTAAAAAATGTGGATGATGATAACTATCGGTATTTCCCTTTCCTATATTTTCCTAATTTTGCATTAAGGGAAACTAACTTGTAGGGGCTATTTGTACACTGGCATCTGTAGCTATGATAGGAACAACCAACAACATTTAGTTTCTTCTTGGACTTTTAGTTTCTAATATACGGAGGTTAACTCAAGAAAAAAAGAAGAAAAAAAAGATCACAGTTCAATTGCCAGAAAGACTACTTGAATTGTGATTCATTTGCCAAAATAATGTCTACAACTTGTACTTTTTTATTCATTCCCTTTTCCCCGTAGTGCTAGTGACAAATAAGAAAGTCGATTTCCATTAGAATAGGTTGAGAAAAACAGATTTAACTTAGTGGGCGAATTCCACCTGCAAATATGCCATGTCAAAAAATAAGAAAATTGTTTTATGGGTTGCATAATTTTTCTTTCAGGGCTCACAAGAAGAAAAATAAGGTAATTTAGTAGTCACCAAATAATTTTAATAAAGTAAACTAAATAACTTTGGTAATGGCGAAACCGCCTTCAATTTGTATTTATGAGGTTATTATGCTAGTGTTTATATTAAACTAATGAATACGATTAGTAGTTAGTAGTTGAAAATTAAAGTTAGTTTTTTCTTTTTGCATTTTAGGGTATCCAAATTTGCAGCCGTAACTGAAAAGACGAGGGTACCAAGTACACCACTATCTTTTCGATATCAACCTATAAGTCCGATACCTTATATGATTGTTTATGGATAAAGAAGTCGAGATAATACGACAACAAGATAATCACTTGATAATAATTACGGTACAAGGCCGATTCAACTATAAGATCAATATTAAGTGCTTGGATTAACGTACAAACAATTATAATGTGGAAGTAAAGTAATTAACAAAACAAGATTTTGTTAACGAGAAAACCGCAAATGTAAAAAAAAACCAAGACCTAGTCCAGTTTTTAATACTCTCGGAATTAAGCCGCTATACAAAGACACTACCAACTTCGTATAGTTGAGACCAAGTAACCTACCCCTAGTTACCTAGTTTCCTCAGTATCCCTGCGCCTAAAACCAATCTGGCCAACGCACGTGAATCCTAAGATATATTCCACTATCTTAAGTTGCTTTAGTCTCCCTGAAGACTTTAAGCACTCAATCCTATGGATCGTTTTCCAAACTGTAAAAGATTAATCTGTTTTGTAACCACTCTTTTATCTCAAGAAGTCAATAAGAGATATTGATATTGAGTGTGACAAAGACTTTTCTGTTTAAAATCAATTAAACTTCTTTGTCAAGTTTTAGATCTTCCAAGATTTGGATTAAACAAGTTAACCAGATCAAGCCAAACATAACTACCATATTCGGATATTGAAGAGTACCACCAAATGATACATTGTCGATATAAATACGACTAGTCAATAATAAATTTCAAAAAATAAAACAGATCTAATCGGATCCCAGCCGATCAAGTTTGTGCACGAAGCACACGAAGATGCAAAACCCATAAGAAAAATCTTCTTGTCTTCAATCTTTTATAGTCTTCTGTACCTGCATAATAATAAACTTGATTCCTGAATTATGATCGATCATGCACAAAACGGAGTCTGTTAACATTGGATGATCACAAGTCAATGTCATACTCTTGATCTAGTTTGAGTGAACTTGTCAGAAGAGAAGGCTCTCAATAATAATCAATCTAGGTGCAAATCAAGAGATAACTTCCGTTAGTCAATCAAATCAATAATTGAAAACTAAAATAACAATACAATTCTAGTTTCCCGCCAATGGTACTAGTAGAAGCTTCTTGATCCCGAAGAAGTCTTTAAACTAGCGGACGTTAGAGATTCCGCCTAATTTGGTTACTCTTCTCTCGAAGATAGTATTACAAGAATACTATTAGTCGGCTGCACCAGAAGCAACAAAGATGAAGTTTTCCTGGCTCGGGATAAGTTTGTAAGAATAACAAATTTCACCATTTATAGACCAAGGTAGTTTGGACACTAAGGAATTTCCGTAACCAAAGATATTCAAAAGATATACAATAAAGCACCTATATTCAATTTTATGAATTCCAACCAATATCCAACTATATACCGAAATCTCAATGGATAACTCAATATTATCTAGCAATTAACTAATGTATATTTCCAGAGATATGTTTTGATTGCTGGTAAAATAAAACATATTAACTTCGAAAATCTCAAAAAGATTCTCTACTAATTTCGGTTTGGGATCTCACTTTGAGTATCAAGGAATATCTTCAGCACATGTTCAAATTGCTCACTATGTCGACATCTTGAACTTTCCTATTTTGTAAATCCAATTTCCAAATCATGCAAACCCTAGAGTATAGGTGAATTATAGAAATCGGTTTTTCCTATTGGGACTGGTTCTACCATGATACCTAAAGCAAGTTAGGATCGGTTCTACCTTGACTCCCAATATAGGTAGGGATCGGTTATACCTTTACTCCCAACATGAGTTAGGATCGGTTCTACCTTGATTCCCAATACTTAAGATCTTCAATGAAAACCGAGACCATAATCCTTTTGATTTTTTTCCGACTATGAAACAAGTTCATACGTCTACTTCCTTAAACTTATGTAATTAAACATAGTTTTCTATGTATGAAATCAAACCTATGTTCACTACACAATCTAGTAACAAGTTACAAATATTATATTGATGTCGCAATTACGAAGTCCAAAAGATAAGCATTATACTTTGTAAATGAATACACCAATATAAAACGCTTATTACTTATTGATATATTGTTCCTTAACACTTTGATCACAATATGATGATCAAGTCTATTATACTAGAGTTTCACATATATAATTTCGCATGTTATATTTTCAATAAGAAACGACTTGGAAGAAAACGATTTAGAAATGGAAACAAGTCAAGTCATGTATTTCTAACCTCAAGTGGAAGTATGATGCTATGGTCGTTGTCAATACATCTTCGGAATCTCCAGGTCTTCAAAGTAATACTTGTATGTCTCGCCATTTCTAAACTTCCTAATCTAACCTAACGAAGTTGACTCTAGTAATCTAATCAAGCGACTTATGAGTTTTGATACTAAAGTATGACAACAAACCTTAACATACCAACGCTTGGTGGCTTCAACCGAGCAGTGCTCTAACAGTAACCCATTCTACGGTTGGGAACTCATGAACTCCCAGACGCAAACTAGAACTATCGTCTAGGAGTTCATGATTTCCTAGCTGTAAAATACCTACGGCCAGGTCGACAACCACCAAAACCCAGCCACATCTAGGTTGTTATGGATAGGTCAGCTAGTCGTGTGGTTACTCCAGAATCACATGCGACTAGCTTTTAGAGTAAGTTTTTGACTCCTATGGTTAGAAAACTTATGTCGAAAACTTACTTCTACGACTAGGAAAATTATGACGAAATTAAGTTTTCTCTGAGTCACTTACGACTGGGAGTTCATCATTTCACAGCCGTAATAATAAAACATATGTAACTCACGTCAGGAATTTATCAATTCACATCAGTTACATAATTTGTTGTTTACAGCTAGGAGTTCATCAATTCCCAGCTAGGACTATAAATAATATTCGAAAAACTCGACCTGCATGTACCCGCCCGAGCCTGCATGTACCCGTAAGAGCCCAAAGCCTGTTACATCCCTCTATGGGACGTCTGGCTTGGCTTGGTTCTCTTAAATGAGCGGGCTCGGGCTTTCGCTAAAATTTAATAGCCTGGCCTGGTACCTTCCCAAAAAATATGACATGGTATCCCTTTTGTTTTCTTAAGAGTTTTACTTTTACGCGGAAGTAAATTGTTACATGTTTTGTTTATATTTCAGATTAAAATTCTTATTTTCATTTTTATGCTGCATTTAAATGATTAATTACCTAAGATTGTTTTAAACTATGGTTCATTCGATTATCTCCAAATTCCAAACATGAATTAAATTAGTTGTTACAAAACTTTAAAAGTACAGAAAGCCCGTAACATGTTTGGCCTGGTTGATATAATAGGCCTTATGCGGGCTCTGGGCTTCAAAATAAGTGTCTTTACTTGGCCTGCCCGGCCTGGCGAGCTTTTTGGATAGCTGAAATATGAAGACTGTTTGGCCTAGCCTGGATCAAAAAACCAGTCAGGATGCCCGGCTTGACCCAATTTACACCCTTATTCCCAACGATATATAATTTGTTGTTTACGGTTAAGAATTCATCAATTCCCAGTCGTAGGAGGTGGTTCAAAAACTGAAAAACTAAATTCTAATTTGTTAACCTATTTAAGCAATCAATAGCAACACAAACTAATGAGTTTGTCGATTCTTACCTAATAGAAGTCATAACTTAAAATTATCTTGTTGTTGAGATATTTCAACTTCTTAATTTATCAATTCATCATTTTCTTTTTGGAGCCTAGTTACGAAGGAATGGTAATTTTAACATTTATTGTGTACTTGGAAACCTCATATTCACAATCTAGACATTTGAATCAATCTGCATCCCCATAAACAACTTTTAAAAATGAACTATGTTTTCTACTGAATAAGTTAAAATAGGGTCACTGAATAGTAAAAGGACAAAGCTTCCAATCCACTAAATTTTAATAATGGTAAAACTTCCCTTTATCCTTTATTTTTTTTAAAAATATTTACAACACATAAGGTTTGGCTAGAACATAAAAATAAAAACCAGCCGAACCTGAGAAAATAAAATAAAACTAGCGAACCTCAATGTCGTTCTTCGTTTATGAACAATGCTTTGATAGACCAAGTTTAAAGTAAAAAACTAGGATTTTGTGACGGTTATAGAGTGAAATTTGACTGACAATTGAAACGAATTATCAGCCGAATTGCTCGTTGTTCTTCATTCTGAAGGTGTTGATGAATAGTTCGACTGATAATGGAACACGAAAATGATAGCCGAAATTCACTTTATGAAAAACAACACTGTGTTCAGTTGTCCTATTTTTTGTTCGAATCATTCGAACCTATGTGTGGCAGTTACAGTGTGAAGTTTGGTTGATAGCTTGTCACCGAAGCCTAGGTATATTTCTTACAAAAATATAGGTTCGTCTGATTACTTATTTAGCCGAACCTATGTCTAGCAGTTACAGAATGAAGTTCGGTTGATAGCTTGTCACCCAAAACTAGGTATATATTTTTAAAAGTATAGGTTCGTGTGATTACTTGTCAGCCGAACCTCTGGCTATTTTTTGTATACGAAAAACTTCGAATAAAAAAAAATCACAAAAAAGGGTTAAAAAGTAAAATTAATAATAAGTAAAGAAATAAACTAATCAAGGGTAACTATAATTTACCTATAGGACACCCCTAATCACCATTCCCAGGATAATACGATTATCAATTTTTGAAACACGAGCTTTGTGTTCAAAACGCGGTTCTTCTAAAATCTTACCTGTTTGAGTGATGTTCTAAGTTTCAGTAAACATAAAAACCCAAGCCTAGAAGGTGGCAGCTTTCAGTGCTATGAAGGAGATTTGGTTTTTGAGGAATAGGGTTGTGTTTGATGGTATTATTCCCTCTGTTCCAAAATTGAAGCAAGGAATTTTACAGCTGGTGCTTGGTAATGGTTAGAATGCATGGATGTATGTGGAAATAAGTCGGTATTTTGCACTGGATGTACAAGGGTTAAGTTGATCTCATTTAGTTTACTTTCAGACTCCTGTATTTGGGTATCTTGTGATGGGGCCTCTGAAGGAGATCCAAGCTTGGCAGTTTATGGATTCACTGGGAGAAAATCTGATGGCACGTCTTAGTTGCCGTGTATCGGGTCTGGGAATTGTTATGTTCCCAAGGTTTTTCAATCTGGTGTGCTCATGCTACATTTTGTAGGTTTATTTGTCATTCTTGTTCTGGGCAGTGCAGTATACCTTTTTAGTATTTCGTGTGGTTGTAATCTTCGGCAGTTGACGAGAAATAAAAGTTCATGATTTAAGTAAGAAAAAAAGGAATAAATAGATGCGTTAAAAGATTGTTATAAAGTGCTTTTCATAGGAATAAAAGCAATCCCAAATGGGGATTACATTTGGGATTACAGGACGGCTCTGATTGCCAGTAATCGGTCAGAATAACATCCTGCGTCCACCAAAACTTCGTATTAATTCTTTTTCTTGTGGAGAGTCATTGTCTAGATACAAATACCACAGACTCCCACTCTAGACTACAAACTACATCCTGCGTCCACCAAAACTTTGTATTAGTTCAGCTTCACAATACATAGATGCAAAAAGGACTTTCAGAACAAAAACAAAAAAAGAATCTGAAACTTACAGATGGATTTTGGAGGTCGATGTCAAAACTGTTGATTGAAGAAGTCTCTCCCAAAACCTCAACCTGTTTTCCACCTGCAACGTCAAACAACTATTTATTCACTCCACAACAAATTATCAATATTTGGTGGTGATACAAATGGATCAAGTAGACTACTACTGAACTGAAAACACTACATTTACATCTATTCCTCAACCTCAACATCATTCGTGGACGACATACTAGATCAGAAGATATAAGGTATGGTCGTTAGTTGATATTAGGCTACTATGAGTGTGTGTTTTATTTCAAGGAAACAAGAAGACCCATTGATATTAAGGAAAACTTACAAAGAGGACCAGAACCATAATATAAACATGACACTACACCTATACTGCCAGTGTTTTCTCTTTGACTTATTTGATTGTAGTCAAAATAGCGGGATCTCCCTATAGCTCATACTTAAGGATCAATAACCAACAAAATTGTAAACTCGGAGTCTCTTTCTTCGTGACAAAAATCACCCACAGGAACTACGCTACTGGTACATAAATAAAAATTAATGCAGATACAGATCCAACATATACCTTGTTCAATTGAAGCAAGAATCCCATCTTCTGAGCACATCATGACAGGTAGAACCCGTGTTGATGAAGTGTTGCTAACATTCTGAGACTGCATGTAAGAATCATATTGAACCTCCCAGACCTCACTCTCAGAGGGTGAATTTACTCCCCAAACTTGTGCATCGACCCCCGAAAGAAGGATTGGCTGTTGTTGCCACCGCAAGTCCCATGCAAATATAGTACCTGATGAGCCTCCAGCCTGAAAAAAAATAAAAAAATAAAAAGCTATCTTGTTACGGACAAGTTGCCAGTTCCTAGTCGCAAAAAAATCCCATCATGCATGAGTGGTCAGATTCCAGATTCTAGAACTTAGAAACCCATTGGGCAAGAATAACCGTGCATCTTTTTTCTCCCCACTAAAGTCATACAGACAGCAAACGCCATCGTGTTATGTATGGTTCAATAGATGAACACATCACACATCCTACGATAACATCGTCTAACAAGTTCATGAAGTTACTGCAAACAAGTAAGAGAGGTGGAAAAGACACCTTACCACACAGACATGCTTTCGTGAAGGATGAATGTCGATTGAGTGTACAATTCCATATTTACTTCTATGAGCCCTGCAATGAAATGCCACAAAAGTTACATAAGTATGAATACATTCATCCAATAATAAGCTTCAAGTACAGTGAAATGGTACAGAACATACTCCATTCAACAATATAAAATGTAATAGAACTTCTCGCTGACATTCTTCCATTCACATTTCACAGCACTAAGGTACTAAAGGAGTAAAGGTAGACGTAGTATTGTCCGATATTCAGGTTTATTTTCCCCTTTTCTTCCTAACACGTTAAAGAATAATGGACAAACATCTCACATACTATATCTATGTCCAAGTTGCTAAAAAATATCTATGAAATCAAATGGGTTTGATATTGTCAAAACAAGTGATAATTGTTTATAGATTAAGGATAACACATCAATATCCACAAGATTTCTACTTCTCAAGCATTCAAAAGACTTCTAGCTCATGGATTTTAGCTTAGATTTCCATATAAATGCAAAATCTTACTGAGCTTATATCTAGTCCTATATATTCAAATAGAGCACTCTCCCTAAACCAAATCGTGCAAAATCCAAAAACCCCATGAATATGAAGTTTTAATCTTACCAATCACCCTTGAGCTGAGAAACAGCACCACCTGGTTTTCTCTGATCCCACCATTGAAGACTAAACCCTAACCCACCAGTAGCAAACTCATATGGTGATGCCCATTTAACTGCAGCATAAGATACCAAACCATGACTATCAAAAACCCTTTTATAACCCAGACCAGATTCACCAACATTAACCAAATTAACCCTCCCATCTTCACCAACAGTAACACATTCAGATCCACCACCATTCAAATCAATCCCAGAAATAGGTCCAACATGAAAATCTTTATCAGAAATTGAATTCTCAGATTCAATAACAACATTGAGTGGGTTAGTAAGTAACAAATTTAGAGAACCATCAAACGACGATGCAGCAATTAGGGTTTTTGATGGAGTTTGTGAAATTTTAAGAGATGAAATTCTTGAAGAAGAAGTCCAAGATGATTCAAGGTGAAGAGTTGGGTTTTGGTTTGTTAATGAATGGATTTCAAGGGAAGAAGAATCCGTATCTGGGTCATGGAGAGCTAATGAGATGAACCTATCAAATGCTGAAGATGGAGATGGAATCCAACGAAGTGCGTCAATGTATTTTGATTGTGGGAATCTGTAGATTTTTGGAGACTCTTTTTCAAATTCCATTTCCATTTCTATTGCCATTTTTTGATGGATTGAATGAATTCTGTGAAGGTTTATAAGCCTCGTTTAATTGGGCCCCAAAAAACAATTAGATGCCTCACCAATTTTATACCCATTCCAAATTTTAAAGGGGTCCAAAATATGGTGAATATACCATTATACCCTTTCTACTTAAAAACCTATTGACCATGTTTAGGCCCCCAATTCATTTTCTAAAACCAAAATCAGTTTTCTCCCCTCCCCTCCCTCTCCCACACGAGCACTCTCCCTCTCCCACACGAGCACTCTTCCACCACTGACGACCCTATTTATTTATTTATTTCTTCGTCGATTCATCGTCGTAATCGTTACGAATAAACTTTAATCGACGATTAACTTCTTCTACACAATGGCTCGAACTAATGAGTATAAAGGAAAGTTTTCTAACCCTAAATTGGTAGAGAAACCCAAATTGAAGATTAATCTCAAAACCAAGCAAATATCAAGCCGGGAAGAATTAGAAAAAGAAATGGCGCAGATTAGAAAGTAAGTGAACTATAACCCACTTTTGTTTTGATTTTTTATTGTGTTTTGATTGTGAAATTGAGTTTTGGAACTGAATTTTTTCAGTTCCAGTGAATGGGTCGTTACTCTGTATAGTATTAAACCCTAACGATTCTTCATATGCATGTATACAGTATGAAAAATCGTTAAGTTGCATGATGTTTAGGTTAACGACCCAGTTTCTGCTAGTTCAATTTTTTGCCCTACCTTTGAGTCGTTACCTCTGTAATTGAATCCATTGACGACCCTATTTGAACGACCCTTTTTTTATACGGTAACGATCCTTGATGAAATACGAACAGCCTCTCTGTCCCAAATATTGGAAGTGTCGTCAATAGATCTATTCGAGTCGTCATTGCACTGTTTTGCCCTAGATTAGAGTCGCTACCCCTATATAGTAACATGTGACGACCCTAGGTTGAAAACAATCATACTCTCTGTTTTGCTTTAGATTAGAGGTAAAACTAATCCCAAGTTTTGAATGATACTAACTTATTGTGTTTTGCGTTTTCAGTTGGGGAAGGCGTATGCCCGATACGAGGTGCTTCGTGGGAAAAAGTTTGAGTTCGACGATTGCTACCTCTTCTTCGAAGGCACTACCTATAATTACAACGTTTATGGCTAAGTGTTTAAGTGCACCGTTATTATCTTTTGTTTTTCATTTCCTTCAATGCAACGCTATGCAAGATGTAATCCTTTTACGATTCAATGAAATGATTCTATGAAATCAAAAATTAAGATAATATGGGGCAAGGGTCGTTACTATATATAACTTCTAAACCTAACGACTCTAACAGAAATTAGTAATTGCTACTTAGGATCGTCATTTCATATGACTACATTTACGACGACCCTAAGTGTTATTTTTGTACAGAGAGTTTCGGTTTTAGAGTCGTCTAGGTGTAAACAAAACAACATAACGACTCTAAGTGACCTAGCTTAAAGGGTCGTCATTGTTTAGCACACTACCCTAACGATTTTTCATAACCTGGAAAAGTTGCAGGTTTGAGTCGTCATTGGTAGTGTCAATAAAGTAACGACATTAGAGAGTCGTTTGGGTATACACCCCCTGACTATGACGACCCTTACACTGAGTTGTTCCATTGTGTGGATGATTCGACCACTTGGAGCAACGAACAGACAAATCGAAGGGTATAAGATGTTTACCTGATTGTTTTGAGCTTCGGGTTCCTCATTTTGAGGGTTGGTTCCTTCATTTTGAGCAATGGGATCTTCATTTGCACCATTATTCATTGCTTCCTCTACTAACATGTCTTCATCATACATCCAATCCAAATGGGAATGCAAGATAATCTCACCATCAACACAATCATGTTTGTTATTTGAAGCTTCACCAACATCATTTCCTCCACTAAAATCACTCATTTCAAATAACCCTAACTTTTCCCCCAAAAACTCAACTTCTCCTTCTCCACAACACAAAAACACAATTTTTCTTTTATTAAAAATTTATCCCTAAATATGATTTTAATCTAACTAAACTAATTAACAACTTAATTAACTTAATTAACACTAATGCTTTAGGGGTAGTTTAGGCATTTAAAAAAATTGGGATAAGGGATAGCCACCAATTGCTATTTCATGACTCTTTTTGTCCTGTAGTGTGAGGCTCCTAATTGTTTTTTGGGGCCCCAATTAAATTAGGTTTATAAGAGCATCTCCAGCAGAGGGTGGGAGTTTTATTTTTTTATGACACATAGGATTTTAGACCATCATTTACATTAAATTCATCTCCAACAGTGGGTCCTATTAAATAGCAAGGGTGTCAAAATAATTATGAAGGTCTTATTTAGACCTTGAGAATGAACTCCACATCATCATTTTAACTATATTTTAAATTTTTATTTTTGAATAAATTGTTCTCAACCAATAGGAAAGAGGAATCAATTATATCAATATCCAAAAAAACAAATCTTAAAAATAAGACCCCACACTATTGAAGATAGTCCATGAGCAAAGCATTACTATTTTTGTCACATACATATGACCCGATAAATAAGAATCTGAATAAAAATTCCACATATTTTTTTTAGCACCCACTGTTGGAGATGCTCTAAGAAGGTAAAGCTTCGGGGGTTTATCAGCTTTTATGTAGTCAGTTTATGTAGCCAGTTTATGTAGCCAGACTAGTTACGACGGACAAAAGAAAAAAACACAAAAGAACCTATCGGTGGGGTTGCAAGTTGCAACGAATAGGCATAAACAAAAGAACCGTATAGTTAGGGTAAAAAAATCCTCATAAGACAAGGCAGTTTCTTGTTTATTTATCTTATAGTAAACTGGTACCCTTTAGCAGCGTTGGATTAACAAAATCTTTATAAGACACGGCAGTTTCTTGTTTATCTTATATGGTTTGTGGCATCTTCTTAAGTAAACTGGTACCTTTTAGCATCTTTGGATTGTTTTGAGGGCTCTATAAGGTCATAAAAGAATTATGAAATAATAATCTCCTTTCGTGCGATTTTGTTTATGCCTAGGATGGTTTAAATTAATTTGTGCTAATGAAATAAAATTTATTTGGTCAGTTAAACTAATTAAGGTTAGGATTAAGATTGGATTAGATTAAAGATCCAATTTATAGTCAGTGTTTTTGAAAATGAGAATCGAAAAGTTTTTGTTTTTGTTATAGATGGAGAAGTAGAGGAAGGAGAATCTATTTTGAAACCCCTAAAACTTTGGGTTTCTTCAATCAAATGAATGATTCTAAGGCCAAGCACTATGGTGCGCTATTTCCCTTCCCTATCCCTCATATGTAGGGAAAAACCAAAAAATTCATCCACTACGATCTCTCATATCTCTGTATAAGTAGGGATATCCCTTCCCTACTACTCAAAGTGGATCAGATCTGATCCCGCTTGTAGGGAAGGGAAATTAAAAACTCTACTTTACGGATACTGAGTATCCGTGACTTTCCCACGGAACTGAGTATCTCCTAGTTTTACCCTAAAACTTTCCTTTTTCACTCTTTTTTTTACCTATCATATCTCCTTTTTTACTCTAAATTATCTTTTTTACCTATATAAATATTCCAACGTAAAAAAAAAAAAATTGGGAAAAAAAAACGGATACTCAGTTTCCGTTTGGCACTATTCATACGGAAACTGAGTTTCCGTGTCATGTAGGGAAGGGATGAAAGGGCACCATAGTGAGGCTGCCTTCTCACCCATATCCCTTCCCTTTATTTGAGGGATAGGGAAGGAATTCCCTCTCCCATAGTGCTTGGCCTAGCAAGATTTTTTAGGTAGGTGATTCCTCATCTTCTATATCAGATAAGATATTTCTCCTCCCTTAAGAATGATCCTGTTATGGATGTTAGTTAATCAAGAAATTTTAATCCAAACTCAAACTCAACCTTGTTAGGAACCTTATTATGATTTTGAAGGACCAAGCTAAGAATATGAAGAAACAAATGCTCAACAACATAATGAGGCATACCTCTAATTTAACTCTAGTTACAATTTTGTTGCTTCAAATCGCATAACATACGTAGAAAGTTGGATATTTTTGTATTCAGAAAACCCTAGATTTCCAGTCGGAAGCCGTCATATGGCTGGGAAATTATGGAATCCCAACCGTAAAACAAGTTTACGGACAGGAAATCATGAATTCCTAAGTTGGAAAATTAAGAACCCCTAGCAATAATATATGTCTATGTCCACATTGTTTTCATGCAAAACTCAACCGTAAATACATGGGAATATTAAATGTTATTTAACTCATCTAAGAATGGTTTTTTAGTCGCAGATAGATCAAAATACGTATGGGAATCCTAACCGTATTGGGAATATACGGCTCCTAACTGTAAGTAAACTCATGGTCACTTATAGTTTGGAATCCCCACCGAAATGGGTGAATACGATTGGGTATCCTTACCACAAGTAAACTCAGGGTCACTTATGGTTAGGATTTGGTAATACTCGACCTAGTCATCAGTAGTTTTTTCAGATGTTTCTTCGACTAATCATGTGCTATATTTTTGTTTTTATATATCGATTTTAAACCTGATCCAATTAAAGATCATCCCACAGTTGTTCAAGTGTTGTTTGAGGATACAAGTGATCACTATGCCAACAACTTTGAATGCGAAGATATAGACGACGCAAGGAAGTGGGTTCGACAACAAGGGTTAAAAAATGTGCATTATAATCTAGAGTAATCAAGTCAGAGCCACCATCTTTAAATGCTTTGCAAGTATAGTAAAAAGGACATGAGTATCAACCAAAGACTGCGAGGAAGAAGCGAGTTCATCATAAAAAGAACAATGGTTGTTCTTTTAAGCTTCAACTAAATTCAACAAAGTAAAGAAAGTGTGGTTATGAGTGAAGTTGTCTCGGTTATCATAACTACCCACCGGAGAGTTTGATCAACCATCCTTATCCGGAAAGGCTCAACCCCTATGAAGTGGAGCTAGTATGTGTGTTGAGTAAAATATGCACAAGACCTATTGGTACCCTTAGTAGTGTGAAAATATTAAACAAAAATAACTCATCTGCCTTGGCTACCATCTATAACGTAAGAGAAAAATTGAGAAATGACACATGGCAAGATAGAGAGCTTATTCAACAATCATTATATTTGGTAGAAAAGATGAACTACACGATAACCTATGACCGAGATAAGGATGATGAAGTGGTATATCTTTTGATCGCTCATCTGGAATTCTTAATTAACGTTGGAAAGATACTTCCATCAAAAATAAATAAATTATGGATTGAACATATAAAACGAACAAATATAGGATGCCGATATTGGACTTTGTCGGGCGAACATCCATGAAGTCATTATTTAATGCCAGGCATTATTACTTGAAATTTGAGACGAAGGAAATTTATACGCGGGCACTAAAAATATAAAGTTAGTACACCAAGGGTTATACTCCTTAGATGTTGATTATGGATTAGGAACAAGTATTGATGAATGTGATAAAACATGTTTTTCCCGACACACATCATCTTCTTTGCACGTTCCATATATGAAACAATGTTCAAACTAATTGCAAGACCGTGATTCCACCACCAAAGAAAACCGAGATGGATAGGTTCAAGAAAATACCATTAGAGAAACAACATGAAGAGAAAGATAAACTTGGGGAAAATGACAAAGTAGCCAAGGTGAAATGGGATAGATTTAGCTTGGAGTGGGATGCTTTGGCATTATCACTCATGGAAGAAATGTATGGAGTAGCCAAGGTGAAATGGGATAGATTTAGCTTGGAGTGGGATGCTTTGGCATGATCACTCATGGAAGAAATGTATAAAGAGCGTATATTATTGGCGCATTGGGATAGCTACCCGGAGGTTGTAGAGTATTTGAAGAAAGAATTGTTAGATTCCGCAAATAAAAATTTGTTAGTACGTGGGATAAAAAAATATAAACATTGTGAGAACCAAGCGACAAGCACGATAGAGTGATATCACTACCGATTCAAGAGAATCTTAACAAGTGAGATAGTGGATCTGTTGTGGTTTTCCAAGTTATGAAAGAATATATCAAACCAAGGGTACAAAAATGCTCTGGGTCAAGGCTATTAGTCAAAATTAGTCAAGGAAGGTCAACTCAAATCTTCTCTTAGCCATTAATGAATCTTTGATTTCTGCAACCACCCATCCTGTTAGTTAATGCACTTTTCTGGTTTCTTTCGTTTAATTTAACTTTAATTACTTTCACATTGTCTGAATCTCAGTTTTTGTTTCTTAATGTCTTAATCTGTTCTACCCATATTTGAGGTTTGCATGTCAGTGATTTAACCTAATTTGAGTTTTCCTGTTTTGCTTTTACCCTCCTGGTTTCGTGATTATGGCTTGCAGGTGTTAAGGTTGTGCCTGGTCTTTGTTTCCTTGTTTTGGTACAAAGTAGTCATTGCAAAAGTTTATCCCTCCAAAGGTTGTTGTCTCCAAGGTTTTCGTCTCTGTTTAAGTCAATGGCGGAGAAAACTATCTCAAAACTTGAATCTCGATATCCTGATGAAGCTCATAACTCTGCTTTCTCTTCTTGTTGGAAGATAAGTGTCAATAAAATTATGACAATCTCAACACGTCTCAGATCAAATTCATGCATTCATCCTATAAAATTGAGAAGTTTAAGGTTATTGTTCATCATCTTCACTATAATCTCATCACTGGTCATAAATCCAAAACATTCTTCAGAAGCCAAAATTATTGATCCAAATTTGGGAGACATGAAATACCTTGAAGAGAAGCTGATGTCAACAAATCTTAACAACTCTTAGTCAGATGATATTCACCAAACTTTTGTTTATGCCAGTGTCAACCTTGACAGAGAAATTTCAAAATGGGCAACTAGTATTTTTGGGAAACTTCTTTCTTCTGAACCTATGAAACCTGACAATCTTGAATTCCATCTCAAAAACCTATGGATGAAGAAAGTGAAGAAAATCCAGATAAGAAACCCATCACCAAATTACTTCATTGTCAGATTCTCAAATTGGGATCAAGTCAATTGGGTTCTTGAAAATGCTCCCTGGTCAGTGAATGGATGTCTTTTTATGGCCAGGCCATACAATTCTTTTGTGCAGATACAACAGATGGATTTCAGCACCCAATAATTCTGGGTAAACTTCAAAGATTTACCACCAAAACTTTTTGAAGAAGAAACTATGTTCAAGTTTGCAAAAAATTTAGGGGAAGTCAAAGCTCTTGATCCTGAGGATGGAAACCCTGTGGACTCAAATGATGTCAGTGTTAACATCAAAATCAATGTGAAAACACCTCTAGTCAGGGGTCTGTTAACTGAGAATGGAGCTGGCTACACTCAATGGATACCTTTCTACTACCAAAAGCAGCCAGGAAATCTGTGTCCAGCTTGTTTCGTGCTAGATCATGATGAAGATGAGTGTGAAAAGAAACCAAATTTTGTTAGAGCTCTTGCTAACAAAGCTCTTTTCAATTTTGGACAAACTAATTTGTCCTTACAAGATGTTATGGCAATGAATCCAAAGTATGGAGATAGATCTCCAATAACCATCAACAAGAAAATCTCCAAAAAGAAGGTTGCAGCTGTTAACAAGGTCGCTTTCCAAAGACCTTCAGATGGTTATCATTGTCACACCTCGCTAATTCTGGCACTAGAATCGAGTCCAGAATCCGGTGATGCAACTATCGTAGGTCCAGAGTTTTCCTTTAAAAATAAGAATAATTTAGAACTACGAAGAAATTCCAATAAATATTTTGAACAATTAAAATCCTTACAAAACAATTAAAATTGTTACAATCCATAATTGAAAATAATTAAAACAATACACATAGGACGATATTGAAATACCGATTCCCAAATCCCAGTGATAAATTATAATTTCTTTTCTTCAGCTAGCTTATCTGTTACTTTGTAAAAAGAGAGAGGAAAGGGGTGAGCAAAACGGCCCAGTAGGAAATTTCCAAAAATAATATAGTGTAGCGGAAAACTAAACAATGCATCAAAAGAATAATTAAACAAGTACAATCTTTCAATCATTTACTGATTTTTATTTTAAACTTTACACGAGAACACTTCAAATTTAAGTCATAAATATCTTAAATTATTTTAGAACATTTTATTAATTTTCGTTCAACCAAATATTACTTAGCAATTTCTTTATGCGTGTTTCAAACTTCGTAACTTTTAGATGTTTCTCACTTCAATGTCTTAACTAGACTTCCCCAACAAAATCTTAAATACTTTAGAATTACAACCACTGCCCACCGCGACACACACTATTTAAATAGATATGGCCCTGAACTCGACAAACTCGACAACCCCAATCTTTATCCATGGACCGCAGCCCAAATCATAATCAACATCTAATGCCCACCGGTGCTCACAAGGTATTTCTTTCTATTGTGGCCATGTTCTCTTGGCTCTAACAACATCTACTGCCCACGATGCACACGAACTATTTGAATAGTCGAGGCCCTGCTCTCTTAGCAAGTAGATTACCCAAATTCACTATACAATCGACTAACATTTCTTAGACCAAAAATTATCATTAATTTCTCTTGATTAAATCTTTTACTTACAACGGGTGCTTCTATATTTGTCGTTCCCATTTTTCCAACGGGTGCTTCTATATTTGTCGTTCCCATTTTTCTTTTCCTTGTCGCAACTTCAAACGTTTGACCCATTTATTTTTCTTAACCGTCAATGACTCTAGATTATCAGGTGCGTTTTTACTGATTTCCAAAAGTGAGCGCTACTAAATTTATCACAACTTGTTACAAGTAGTACATTATTGTTTACCAAATATTATGCGTCTGTTTTGTAGTTTGCGCGAGTCACCAAGTTTCCACTTCACACCTTTACTTTTAATTATTAGTTTATGTTTAGCCCATGCGACATGGAAGAAATGAACAATATGCATTAGGTGATCAAATCAAAGAATGCATGAATTTGGACATAGAAAACGGAGATGCAAGTCAAACAGAAAGTGCACAGGCAGTATATTATTGTCTCTAAATTTTGAACGCAACAGGACCCATATTTTATGTTTATAAAATTTGGCTAATAAGAACCAAAATGGAAAACACGAATCATGGCATTAAGTAGAACTGGAAGGAAGCAAGCATCTGGTATTCTGGTCTCCCTATTACTTTTTGTTTAAAACAACTCAGGCACTAAGACGTGAAAAACGAACCCCGTTCTCGTATGCATTATTACAGCGATCCACTCAAAATTCAACTCACATAAACAAAACAACACAGTTATAGTTCAATTTATACGTCCATAATCAAAAATTACTTATTATAGTATTTAATAAAAATTCAAACAAAACGATACAAATACGGTACATGCTAAAATAGTTTTGTTTTGTATTACGTAGAAACTCCCTACCTTGAAATGCTAAGATCCAAAAGCTAGGTTAAGCCGGATGCGCAAAATCACCAAACACTGATACTTCCATGGTTCGAAAATCCAACGATAACGGCAGTGATAAACAGGGGTGTTAAGAGAATTTTCTATGATTTTTAGATCATATAGAGAGTTTAAACTTTGAACAGGAGAAAGGAATGGTCGGCTAGGTTTCGCTGAGAGGAAACACCAAAATTGTGTTTGTTTACACTATGTATACGTCTCATCCAAAGTGAGAACCCTAAGAAGGTATATGAGAGCAGCCAATCGGGTCAAAGGCCCAAAAAGAAAGTATCATACATTTTGGGCTTTCGGGTGCATTCTCATTTGTGCTTCACACGTCCAAAACGTGAGAAATAGCTCATGTGCTATGGTTGACTAAAAGTCAACTTCAGAAAAAATGCACGATATTAATTATTGTATTTTTATTATCTTATTTAATCAATTATTTTGTCTAAATATAACATAGAAAGTACAGCCAAAAATGTATGTACCCATTTTCTAGAGAGTCGGTTTTGGCGAAAGTGCAATTCAAAATTACGGATTATGACAATCACTTTACTGTTGCTTTCACTAAAGAAGTAGGAAGTCACATTGAGGTGGAAGAAGGTTCAAATCAGAGAAGGGGAAAAAGAGTTCGAGAAAATGTGGTAAGAGCTATAACCTTTGATAACCCCATATACATGGATGCGGACAGTCAAGCTGATAACAGTGTGTACCAGAATGTACCAGAAATTCAAGAACATGACCACAACCACGGAGGGGATTGGGATCAACATTGCAATGCTATTAATTCTACCATCATTCTGCAGGGCAAGAAGACCAGGTAATCATTTTATTTAGCACAAAAACAACTCTGCAAGTTCATTTTTTTTTCCGGGTTTTTTTTTATATCAGATTTTCATGTTTACTGTCCTTATATTATTTCTTTTAATTGTTTAAACAAAAATTTTGAAAAAAATGAAAATTTTAGCATGGAATTGCCAAGGAATTGGCCAAAAGGATATCAGAGACCATCCGAGACATTGCATTCATAGTAATGACCCTGACATAGTTTTCATATCAGAAACCAAAACAAATAATACAAAAACTAATTCTTTTATTAGATATTTTGGCTTTCCTAATTATTGGTCACAGTCCTCTATTGGCCTCTCTGGAGGCATTGCTCTCCTCTGGAAAGATGGAATGGGAATACAAGTTATCAATGAACAAAGAAATCAAATAGAAGTCATGGTCACAGCTGGTCCTCAAAATATGCAGTGGTTGTTAACATGTTTATATGGTAGTCCAAGATATAAGGAAAAGAAGGAACTATGGGAATCACTCACTTTAAGAAGCCAGAACATGCAAGTTCCATGGATGATAATAGGAAATCTAAATATCACAATTAACACTCAAGAGAATATTTCAAATGCAGCTTCATCTCAGTCAAGCATCAATAAACACATCAAAGAGTGGCTTCTTCAAACTGATTTAGTAGATGTCAAATTCTCAGGCTACCCGTACACTTGGAACAATCACAGACAAAGTAATCATTTGGTGGAGGAAAAACTGGATAGAGCTCTGGCAAACACAAAATGGCATGACATCTTCCAATCAACAACAACTTACAGTCTTACAGCTTTTGGTTCAGATCACACACCAATCTTACTTCACACAAACCCAGCTGACAAAGATTTCAAGAAACCATTTAGAGTCCATGAAAATTGGATTCAATAAGACTCTTGCAAAGAAATAATTGCTAAAGCATGGAGTCAACCACAACAAGGATCTGCAGCCTTTCAAACAGTCTCAAGATTAAATCTCACCAAGAAAGAAATCAAGAAATGGAACTATGAAGCCTTTGGTAATGTGAACCAACACATCAGGGAGGTGAAGAAGAAAATCCAAGATGCTCAAGCAAATCAAAGGTTCAACAATAACAATGGAATGGATAATCTACAACAAGAGATGAGATTCTGGTACAATATGGACTCTGACATGAAGTATTAAAACTCCAGAGAAAATTTATTAAAGAAAAAAATCAGAAGTACCAAGTACTTTCGCTTAAAGGCCAATTACAGGAAAAGAAGAAATCACATAGACTCTCTTAAAGATGATCTGGGATTGTGGCATTCAGAAAGAAAGGAGATAGAGCAGCTTCTCAACATCCATTTCAGCACCATTACAGCTACTTCAAACCCACAAAGAAATAAAGAAATTCTAAGTCTCATCAGCCCATGCATAACAGCAAAAGACAATGCAAGTTTAACAAGAATACCAGACATGAAAGAAATCAAAAATACAGTTTTCCAAATCAAACCATGGGAAGCACCGGGACCGGATGGATTCAAGCATGATTCTATCAACGATGCTGGAACATAGTAGGTAATGATGTTACTCTCATGACACAATTTTTTTTTTCCAGAAATAGCTACCTTCTCAAGGAACTTAATTACACCTTTCAAACGCTGATACCAAAAATAGAATGTCCACAAAACCCTTCATATTATAGACCCATAAGCCTTTGCAACATAAACTACAAAATAATCTCAAAAATCCTTGTCAATAGACTCAAACCTATCCTACAGAAATTAGTCTCTCCCTTTCAAGCATCTTATGTCCCAAACAGAAACATCTCAGATAACACAATAATAGCTCATGAAATTGTTGATCACATGAAGAAGAAAAAAAGTAGGAATAAATTTGGTGAAGTTGGTATCAAGCTGGATATGTCGAAAGCTTTCGACATGATTGAATGGAAGTTCTTAATGGATATCATGAAGCAACTTGGTTTCTGCAACAAATGGTGCCACATGATTAACCAATGTATTGGAACCACTTTAGTGTCTATTCTTCTTAATGGTTCTTCATGCCAACCTTTCACTCCATCAAGAGGATTACGGCAAGGTGACCCAATTTCACCATATTTATTCATTCTTTGTATGGAGGGATTTTCAGGGATGTTATGTAAAGAAGAAAGTCTAAAGAAAATTCAAGGAATCAAACCAAGTCAGCACAGCCCAAGCATCAATCGTCTGCTCTTTGCAGATGATTGCCTACTCTTCTGCAAAGGCAAAGATCGAGATATTAGGAATCTTATGGACATCATCAACAAATTCAGTTCTGCTTCAGGCCAAGTGATAAACTTCAATAAATCCAGTGTGTTCTTCAATAAACATATGCAGCCTCAGAGATGCTCTCGGATAACAGGTTTACTTCAAATGAAGACTATAGGTTTAAATGAAAAATATCTTGGATTTCCTCTCTTTTTGGGCAAAAACAAGAGAGAAATTTTTAAACCAATAGAAGAAAAGGTTTAGAGCAAGTTAAGCACTTGGCAAGGAAAAATAATTGACCAAGCTGGAAGATCAACTCAAGTGCAGTCAGTTCTAAGCACAATGGCTAACTATCAGATGGGCTGCTTCAAAATTCCAAAGTATGTGACTGATTCTCTTGACAGAGTCCAAAGAAGATACTGGTGGCGAAAAGATAACAATGAAGGAATGAACCCAATTTCTTGGGGCTCTGTGTGCAAACCAAAAAGGCTTGGAGGAATGGGCTTCAAAAATTCCACAAAATTTAATGATGCCCTGCTTGCAAAATTAGCTTGGAGGATGATTACAGACCACAACTCTCTCTGTGCTAGAATTTCTGAGGGCAAAATACTTCTACAATAAAGACCCATTATGTGATGAAATTACTTCTCAAGGATCATGGACATGGAAAAGTATTTATAAAGGTTTGTAGATAGTGAAGAAGTATTATGTGTGGAGTGTTGGTGATGGCTCAAGAATAAAAATATGGAGGCATAATTTGATTGCAAACACACACCACACACAGCTCTCAAATGCAACTCAGTACTCAAGAAATAATATCACAGTTCAGAGTTTGATCCAGCAAGAAACTAAACAGTGGAATACTCAAAGGATAAATCAAATATTCAACCACACAAAAAGCAAGAAAATTCAGGAAATAATAATTTCAGGAAATGCCAGAGATACCATCAACTGGAGTTTAACAAGAAATGATACCTTCACTGTCCAATCTACTTATAAAGCTTTGATTCAAGAAACCAATGGAGACTGCATCAGTAGAGAGGAACAAAATTTTGGTTGGACATATGGCATTTAAAGCTTCCTTACAAGCTCAATCTTTTTATCTAGAGATGCTTAAAAGATATTCTTCAAACTAGAACAAGAGTGGGAAGGCACATTCAGCTGAAGGATTATTCTTGCCCTTTCTGCAAGCAAACTCCAGAAACAGACACCCATATCATCCTTCACTGTGATATAGCAAAAGTAATATGGTTCACTATCCTGCCAGAAGCTATGCACTCTCAACAGTACTTCAATTCCCTGCAAGAATGGATCAAATCTTGGAGTCAAGAACAAAGCATCATCTCTTTTATAAAAGAGAAAAGTATCCTTTTAGCAACAGTTATAATGTGGCAAATATGGAAACATAGATGCATAACAGTTTTTGAAGGAAAAAATTCACACCCTAATAGCATTATCATGAGCATTAGATATTTCTGTATAAAATATAACATTCTAGGTTGTGAAACTAACCTTATCTGCAGAAATCAAGCAAGTAAAATTAAGAAAAAATGGGAGAAACCTCCTGAAAACTGGTGGAAGTTAAATTTTGATGCAGCTTTTGACAAAGACAATAAAACCTGTGGCATTGGTCTAATCTTAAGAGATTGTGCAGGGAGATATCTGGAGGCCATGGTGAAAGTGACAAATGCTAGAGATGCTTAACAGGGAGAAGGCTTAGCTCTTCTAGAAGCTGTGGAATGGATAAAGAGTAGGAGCTGGAAAAATGTTATCATTGAAGGAGATTGTAAGAATGTCATTGAAGCTGTGACTTCAAATTTTGTTAACTCTAGCTGGCAGGACCATAATCTTCTCTCGGATATTAGTAGGACAATAGAATCTATTAGTAATATCAAATATGTTTTCTTTCTTAGGACTGGTAATGAAGCGGCTGAGACACCACCAAGATATGCCAAGAAATTGAAATGTAATCAAGTGTGGGATGAGACACCACCAAGATGTATTCTCTCAATCCTTGAGAAGGATAACTCTGTGTAATCTGTTTTCTTTGAGTAATGAACTTGCTTTTATGATTAAAAAAAAAAATTACTTTAAAACCTGTTTTGGGGCTCTTTTTCATGGAGGAGACCACCAGGGTTATAATGTTTTGAATGTGGATTTTGGAGAACTAGTACCTAATAAATGTCCAAATTACTTTTCCACCATAACTACTGCGACTTTGTGCACCCCTACTAAACCAGTGGTGCGCATTCCCCCATTACCATTGGTTGTATACCTAACCATGGTTATCCATCTTGTCTATGATTTTTGCATTTTTTTAAAATTGGCACGGGGAATTGGATTCAATTGGGCACATTACCCGAGTTATCTAATTTTACATATACACAACTTTCCTCTATATCTATTTTACAACTTCTTTTTATCCAGTTCTTCTCCATCCCCAGATAGAAGATTAGAGAAACTTGTAGCACAATACCAAATAGAAGTAAATACTGATTTCATAAGATCCTTTTTTCCATCTACAAAATACATGAATAAAAAGTATATATAAAGTGAATTTAATTTGGTATCCGTAAAATGTATTCATATAAGTATGCAGTTGATACATTTAATGTAGCCATGATTGACGAGAAACTCAAACTCATTTCATTAAAATCATTATCTAATATATCCAACACATGAAACCGATCAAAGGAAAAAAATACTAATCTACTTTTTCATTGAATTAATATACATATATAACTTTTTATTGAGTTAATCTGTTAAAACCATCCATATATAACAACTTTCCATCGAATTCACACCAGATTCCGGAAGTAATGATAACTTTGACCTTTATTCACATTCCTACCGATGATTAATGAGAACAGGAGGACGAGACATATAACCATCATACTAATAAGAATTTTAGTGATCAACAACTCATTTTTTTTTTCAGTTTTTCGTAGAGCAAAAGTTGAATTTGGTTATTATCAATATAATATCAGAATCACGTTGTTGAGAGCTTATCAAGATCGCATACAACTACAACAAAAATTTTGGTCTCTTAGTTGCTTTCAGAGAAAATTGTTTTTTTTCTTCATTTTGAGTTTCAAGTAAATAGACAATGTTTTTTTTTATTCTTTGAAACTTGATTAAATCACTCACCAGTCCAAAAACATTTCAACTAGGTTATTTTACATAACTTGACAGCTGAAATTTCTTCGAATGAGAAACAAATAAAAAAAGCTTAAAAAGAGGAAATGGAAAAAGGAATATCTCGGATTCCATCAAAATTTATTTGGTTCTACAAATTCCACAATTTGCAAAATAAGTACTCATTATTATTATCCACAAAAAAAAAGGTTAGATTACCAGGGTTAAAGGTATAGCCTCTAAGGAGGGGAGGAATGTGCACCCTTGGTTAAGTAGGGTGCACAAACTCGCACTCACCTAAATCTAATAACTATTCATTTGAAAAAATAAAAAGTATTACTTTTTTCTTGTCTTCTTCTCCATAATCCACCACAAACTAATGAAGGGAGTGAGCTCCACGAATAAATTAATGACTTGATAAATCAAGAAGTTGAAACACCTCAACAACCAGATAATCTTCTACCATGATTTCTATTAGGAAAAATCGACAAACCCACTATTTCGGTTTTTGCTTTGGATTACTTAAATAGGTTAGATTTGATCAAATAAGAATTTAATTTTAGTTTATGGAATTACCTAGGCTAGGATAGAAGAAATCCTAACCGTAAACATTGTCTACTGTCGGGCATTCGTCTGTTCCTAGCCGTAAGTAGTTCATTTACGGATAGAAATTCATTACTTACCAGTCGTAGACTAGTAATACATTGTTTTTTACGGATGTAAAATGGTGAATTACTAACCGCAAATGATTTTGAAAAATACAGAATTTCTCTTTGTAGTTCCCAGCCGTAAACATTGTTTTTCTAACGCAGACTATCAAGTGATGCCAAACTCTACGACTAAAACCTAGCATATATGAGTAATTCCTAGCTTTAGGGTGTTTTATGGTTAGTTTGTATCCAATCAAGTCTCTTTTCTATTGATGAACTTAAAACCCAAAAATGTGGAATTCACAGCCGTTGATAATACAAACTTTGTATGTCTTATAATTTCTTCATTATATCATCTGATTGTGGTGATATTTGCTTGGACATACAAAATAAGTCTTATGAAATCAAATTTTACCCATAAATAAGTCCTCAACGATGCTAATGCTTCTGCTTCTTTTGCACTGGTTCTTGTGAAGGATCCATAGCTAATTTTGGGAGGTTTTCCATGACAAGGTGGTAGCACTATTTATTTTCAAGTTGATTATGCCAAATACACTACTTTCTTATGCTATTTATTTTTACTTTTATGGTTCGAAATATAGTTTGGTTTTGTTAAGAATACCAATCCAATTAGGAAATATCATGTTCATTTAGAAAATAAAATGGAAAGTTTAGAGATTTTTTATTTCGATTTAGCGTTTTTGTTTTTTTTGGAGGTTTTATAGAGATGGGTCATATGGCTTTTCATTTGATTCGGCGTTTTTGTTTTAATAATTTCATTCAGACCATGTCCAATATGGGAACAATTTTTTCCTTCAAAATCATATGTGTCGAATAGATTTATGCGTCAAGTGGATACGGTTTCATCATTTCCCACATACATCAAAGAAAATTTTATTTTTTAAAAAATATAAAAATAAAATAGTTTCTCAATAGATTCCATTTTCATAATAATACATTTGCTTCTTTTTTGTTTGTTTGTTTTTTTAACCTTATGGATTATCTGTCGAGAAACCAAATCCTGATCGAGATTTAGTTTCTTTTTTATGAACTTTTAGTATATATATGAAATTCTTTTCACAAATTTTCCTTCTTCCCGTCTCTAAAACTTTGTTTATGGAAGGAAATACGAATTCAACGGTATCTCCTAACCCGTAAGTTTTGACTTTTTTTAAAATAAGGGGAAAAAAATCCCTAATAGGAGTATAAGACATGGTCTTAATTAACAGTGTACCCGAAGATAGTCAGTTCATTTTGATTATGAAACCAATAATTGTTAGAATTCTTAGTTTAATCGTGTTAGATCTAACGCAATAACGATAAGAAAAAAGTTTTTGGAGTTGATACCCCTTCAAATATTGATAGTCTATTAAAGCCTTTAATGTGAACTAGCTAGTATAAGTCAATTGTAACCTATAAGAGTTATTAGAAAAGTCTAGACTAAGTCAAGTTGGTTAATTACAAGTGTGAAAGGATAAACTAGCTAGTTAGAGATAATTAGGAAATAAATCTCCACAAAATGAGTTGTTAAAATCAGCCAAAAAGATAAGTTAGTTATTGCTCTCTATAAATAACTAAGAGTTGGCGGTTGAAGCTTATAAATAGATTTTTGTTATTAGGAAAGCTAAAATGTTTTGGGGGAAAGCTGACTTCCAGTTTAAGGGACTAGACTTATTGTCAATGGGGGCTGAAATAGAAAATGGTCGTGGGTAGTCTTGATCTCTCTGTGTTTTATTTTCTACTACCATCGTTACCAACGACAACCACCATGGCACCACCATCGTCAAGTCAATTTCATCCACCATCGTCAAGTAAATTTCATAAATATGAAAAAAAAATGATCTCGTAGTTAGTTTGTAATTAGTGGAATCAACCAAATAACACATGTTACCAAGTGGGATCTGTGAATGAAGGTAAAAATAAGTCGAGATAAATTCTCAGACGTTGCCCAGGATGTCACTTATCAAAGGACTGATATTTTCTATTCTACTAGGAGATTGATTACTTAATTTCCTAACTCAACTGAATTGCCATCACGGATTCTTGTGATTACTCACACGTGATCTCTCACTTTTCTTCCTTTTACAATTGTTTTGATTCTCTACAGAAAAAATTGCTAAAAATCACAAATCTTTTATATCTTATGATGGGATGAAATAAATTAAACCATATAATTAAAGATGGGATGAACTAAGTTAAACCATATAATCCGGATCAAAACTCTTCAAAAAAAAAAAAAAAAAAAACAAAGATTCGATGGAAAAGTAATTATCGGATCAGGCGATTTTTTTTTTATATTTTTGTTCCACCCATATTGACCCAAAATCAATATTGATTGACCGTAGTCAGCTTTCCCCATAACCATTTTGGCTTTCCCTATAACAAAAATCTATAAATACGCACTTATATCACTAATTCTAAAATGAGCAAAACACTAATAGGAGAGTGAGATTAAAAGAGAGAAAACAATCTTGCTTTAACTTCTTGTTTACTAGCAACTCTAACTACTATACTCATATATCTCCGTAGTAAGGTATATCAATCAATGCAAAAATTACACAGTTTGCTCAAAAGAGTTCTAGATCCTTCTTGCAACAATTGTGTTGATCATTAATCAATATGAATCAGCTTTAGTTTACTTTGGGTGTCTCTTGCACTTCCATTTCAGCAATACATTTGATCTTAGGGGGCGCTAGACTTGATGATTGAACTTCAGGTATTATTGTGTAAACTCAGCAGCTCTCAGAAGAAAAGATTAGAGTACTGCGTGGGGGGTTTTCTTTAAACATTATTCCAACTTCAAATTGTTGTTTCCTAAAATCCTTCCTCCTCTTGGTGTTTTCTCAAATTCGGATGTCAGGCTAGTAACTCTCTCTCTTTACAAATTTTTATTATTTTTCATAACTCTCTACCCGTTTAAGAATTAAAAATTCTAGTAATGTTTTGTGTACAAATAGTAAACATGTTAGGTACAAAGATATCTCTCCTTCGTACCTGAAGTTTGAGTCACTCAGACAGTTTCTATTTTGGCTGTGAATTAATTTGTGTTTTTGTGTGTTGTTTTTGGATGTATAAATTGAGTTCTGGATCTATCTTATCTTGACATTCTTCAGTTACATTATTTTGAGCAGACTCTTTTGAAAGTGTTCTCTACTATAAATTCTATATATGATTTTCACTTGGAGAAATATAGTTGTATGAAGATAAATATTAAATCGTCAACTTAGAGATAAAAATAAAAGATAATATAAATTTAGTGAAAATGGGAAATAAAAATTGTATATATATCATGTGAGGATAATCATATTAAATAGACAAAGACCAAATTGATTTTCTTGCTTTAGAAGTGTATCTTAAAGAAAAGATGAGTGATAAAACGAACAAACCTTATTTATACTAATAAAAAATAAGTAAAATAGGCGTAAATATGGAACATGAGAGTTATATAGTTTGCTGAAAGTAAAATCTAGTGTGTTAGAAGAAACAAGGTTTTTCTCTTGAGACTGATGAGACAATAGTTTTGTACCTATTCCCTGGTATTGAACGGTGCTGAAGTCGCTTTACATTGACTTGGAATCCCTTGAAATCGGTTGTTACCGTTGAAATTTCAAAGACAAGTAGAAATATTCTTCGTAGCTAGTGGGAGTCAAAAAATCAAAGAAAATATCCGATTGATATTAATGATTCGTAAAAATTGGATGTTGATGAGTTAGCTCAGTTAATCAACTCATTTGGTGGGGTATGATTTAGTTATTGGAGGAAGCCCGAGTAACAACCTTAGTGGAAGCAACTGAGTAAGTAAAAATGAGATTGAGGGTAAATATTCGACTTTGTTTTATAATCAACTCAATGTTATAATGGAAAAATAACTAGTTGTGTAAAACATATTCGTTAAATAGTCGTCCAAAGAATAATCATTAAAAGCCACATCGCTAGTTTACCACAGTTCGGCGTCTAATGATTTTATGTTTGTCGAGATAAATATCTGAATATTATGCTGCAAATTGTTTTTCGAGATGTTTGACCTTAAATTTGCTACAAAAGTCATGGGCCAATGAGTTAAAGATATTTACAAAGGAGTTAACGATAGAAAAAGCAACTATATAACCGGGTAGGATACACTAAGGTATGTTTCCCAATTTGTTTAGGAAATTACGGCGATATAAATCTTGAATGATAAAACCATGTTATATTTTATTGCACATCATGTAATACAAAAAAGGTAATAAATAAATTTGATTAAGAAAATTGAAGAATAATAAAGAAGGGTTAATTGGGGGATACTTTTTTTAATTGAGGGATAAGTGCCGGCATGGTTTTCCAATGATGCCGGCATGGTCGATGGATTTACGGCATTGAAAAACCATGCCGGCAGCTACAGTAAAATATCCCCCAATTAATTGTTCATAATAAAAGCAACTGAAATGAAATTTAATCGTTATGGTGACGTGTAGTTTAATGAATAAATGAAACATACTTAGACTATGTTACTATGTAACATCGTAGCAGGACCGGTTAGTGATTTTGAATTAATTCTTATGAATTTATAAAGATATTTCAAATCTCTTTTAGGTCGATAAAGATTTCTAAAATGCTTTAGAATTATTTTCTTATTACATAAAGATTTTCTAAAAGTCGTCTGAATTGCCTGAATGCCTAATACTATGTTTGAAATTTGAAATGAAAGATTTAAAGTTTCAAGGGATTTCAATAGATGTTTATGTTAATAAAAATCTTCAAGGGATTTCAGTAGACGTTTATGGTAGAAAAAGGAGAAAAAAAATACGAAAAAAAATAATCTCGCGACAATAATTAATGGTTCGAGGAAACTTTTTAGTTTCTTTTCTTTCTTCCAAGGGTATCGTAACAATGAAAATAAGAGCATATATCAGATATGTATCATACGTCGAGATAAAATAAAAGCACTACAATTTGTAGTTTCTTTTATTTAAATATCATTTCCAACGGAGTTTGGATGTGTTTACAGCTGGCCATTTCACTACATTTTTTTTCTTCCAAAAACTAAAAAGATCTATGTAGATACCATTTTTGTTTTTGTTTTGATAAAATCAGTAGGATGATTTATTAATAGATGGAAGAAAATAAACATGAGGGAGACATAGAGCTAAATCCTTCTGAAGAAAGGAAAAAAAAATGACTAAAATGCAAAAGAATACACCTGCGAACTCTCATCCAGAGACTTTCATCAGAAAAGTTTTTTCAGGAGTTTCTCAGTAAATTCTATGTTTTTGTTTAAAAATAAATACTTCTTAGAACCATGCAAAATAGGGTGAAAAACATCCGAGGAGAGAAAACTTGAAGTCGCTTTATCCGGATTATCTTCTACCATCATGTTAATTTTCACATACTAGAGTATATGTAGTTAATGACTTGGGTATGGATGAGAGCATCTAAAAATAAATACTCTCATCCAAACTTTTTTCTTTTGTATACGAAAATTGAATCGAATAATAGAGGAAAACTACGTAGTTAAGGAATCAGTAGCTAGCGTTGTTTTATCCAGTTTGACATATTATCTTGCCATTACTCTACATTTGCAGAGAAAAAGCATGTTTTGCTAAGTTGTTAGAAACATTACTTGCATCACGATGTCCAAAAATAACTTTTAAAGTATTAAATTTGCAAAGAAAGAAAAGAAAGTTTGAGATAATATTTAAATTTTCCCACTGCATAGCTCTTATGCTCCAATCTATTACATTTACTACTATTTTACTATCACTCTTCAAGTGAATGTTCTTGATCCTAGAACTGCCAAAGTTCTTAAGCTCATCTAATATTTTCTAGCACTGCTAAAGCGTCTTCTTGTTCAGGAGTTACTGCTGTAACTTGCGCACTTCTAGTGTCATTAGGAGTACCTGCATATTTACGAGCTATTAAACTCATTCCAGCCTTTTTATTACACTTACAAGTAGCATCAAAGTTGATCTTAATGTCAGGGTCATTGAGTTTTTTACAGCAATGTGATTGAGTATTTTGATCTATTCTACTTCCAGTAACTGTAGAGCCATGAATTCTATGCTACTCAGTTATATGGTTTCTGACATTATGATTTGGTCAATATTACCTGTATGTTTTCAAAAACCACCTTGTACCTGTGTTTCTAGACCTGCCAAATAATGAAACGAATTTTGGAAAACAGAGCTATATTTTTTGGTATGTTTTTAACATTATGATTAAATTAGGATTTTACCCAATCAAATATAGTGATTCGCTGCAAAACTTGAGATAGATTAGCATCAACGGCATTATACACATTCACTGCAATGTAATAATCACTAAACAAATGTTGTAAAGATTCAGAGTAAGCAGAGCATAGAGGAAAAGAGGAATCTAACTGATTATTATATCTAGTTATTTTATCTTTAATCAGTATGCATTCGTGAACGAGTTTCCAAAAAAAATGTTGAATTTTAACCAAAAGATGAGTTTTCTAAACGGACTTCCAACTGATGTACGGTGCAATGGCAGAGACATAAGGCTGATTGTTTAAGCTAGCAATGTAAGAAGACTTCACAGAGAATATCCAATTCTCAGCAGTTTTCCATCTAATAATAAGGTAGTCGAATCTTTTTGATGGCGTTCACAGTTTGGTTATCAAACAAGACTTGAAGTGTGTTTGAATCCCATACCTTCCTATCTTGATCTATTAACTGTGAAACATTGGTAGAATAAAAAGTAGAGTCAGGGGGACCATCTAAAAGAAGGGATTCAACTATCCTAATTTTATACAGATCCTTCTATATAGATATACACTACTTTCATCGCCAATTTCCCAAAAATTAAACTTCTTGACAATATATAAAGTATTACAGATTTCCCTCCAGATTATGAACCTTGCTTACACAAATCATAGTTTAAGGGGTCATAATTTTCAAAATATATATGTTTCATAATCTTGACCTATAATGACAGTTTGTTATATTACTCTCTGCGCAAGTTTTGCACCAATAGCTTGGTTTAGGATGGAAAACTACGTTATATTTAAACCTCATAAATCTCTGGGGAGAGCCATATGCTTTGATTTCTTTATATAGATGACATTTTTGTTTTGTTTTTTTTCCACCAAAAATCTCTTTACATAGCATCCATATTTTCAGTTTTTTGTTTAGGCATTTGGAAAACAACCATGTGATGGCTAGCAAGAGTTCCAAGAATAGACCAGTTTAAAGTAGTCTTACTTGGTTTATTTAATAATTTAGACTTCGAAGCAGCAAGTATGTCAATAAACTTGTTGATCAATGAGTAAAAGACTCAACTTTACTTCTTTGCAGTATTAAAGGTACACCAAGATTATTGACATACTTGCTGCTTCGAAGTCTAATGCTTTCGACATGTCAAGTTTCAAAATTATCCATTCATCAGAAAAACCAAGACTTTTTAAAAAAGCAATAACAAAACTTCATTCGACCCTAATGCTTTCAACATGTCAAGTTTCAAAATTATCCATTCATTTTTTATTTTATTTTTCATATTATCTATCAGCTCATGTGTTATCATTATATTATCTGTTATGACTCTACAAGAGAGGGAGGCAATTTGAGAGGGTGATATTACTTATTCATAAGCGGATTTAGCCTAGAAGTTTAAAGATGACCTTATAACTTACATTACATGGGTTGATGATCCTAAAGTCCATAGCAGTAGTAAGATAGTTTTTCATTTAGAATCAAAGTAGTAAAGCTATGGTTGATCTGTTTAAAAGATGTTTGATATTGAAAAATGATTGAACCATTTTTACTATGTCCTCACCAACAGTTGGCCACATATGTTGGTGGAAATCCGTCTGGACCGGGTGTAGTACTGCATATTAAACACGACATTCCTAATTTGTTCACTAGATGACATTCTGAGCAATAAACTGTTTTCAACAGAAGAAATGCAAGGAAAAACAGAAGCAAAATAACTATCATGATTTGGCGGAGAAGTGGCTCTGCTCATGTTATAGAAATGATCTTTAAGACAATGAGCTATATCACTTTTATCTGTAAGCTACAAGTCCATATGATTCTATAGAGTATCAATATTGGTTTTTTCCTCCAAAAGTTAACTTTTTTATGATAGTAAGCAGTGTTTCTGTCTCTATTTCTAAGGTTCTCATATCAATTCCCATGTTTTTAGAAGTCTTTTTCCATATCAAACCAATAGTTATGTATGTGCTCAAGTTCCTGAATCTGTTGAGCAGAAGCCTCTCCATTACCAGTAGAGAAAGCTTCAATCTGGGACTTGGTTTTCATGATTTGAGTGTTTATATTATGAAAGGTAGAATTATTCCAAAGTCAGAGAGCTACTTTGGCATTATAAGACATTTGGTGAGTCTATAAGCATCAAAACCATTCTCTACAATATTCCAGTTATTGTTAATGATCTCTTTGCATGCATTATCTCTAAACCAAGATCTATTCAACCTGAATTTTGTATGTGTCATTTTGCATTTTAGATGTAGCAAGCATAAGGGACAATTAATGATCACTTCCTAGGGGGATTAGATGGAAAGTGGTAGCAGTAGGATAGTTATTCATCCAGGTTACATTGGCTAAAGTTTTGTCTATCCTTTCTAGAATAATTTCATGACCTTTTCTTTTATTTTTCCATGTAAATGGATTCCCTCAGAAAGGTGAACTATGCAGATCATTATGATTCAAAAGATTATTGAATTCAACAAGTTTATATTGCGACAATAGATTTTTTCCACTTTTTTCTTATTGGGGCAGAATGAAGTTAAGTTCCCTATTACAATCCAAGGAAAGATATTCTGTGTAGCTGAGTCATTTATATACTCCCACATAGATTTTTTAGTTGTTAAGTCTAAATCAGAAAGATATTATGTGTAGCTAAGTCTAAATCAGAAAGAATTTTTACTATTTAACTACCGCCGAAGATATTTTTATGGAGTAAATATTTGAAATCCTAGGTGGCATCATTTTTTTAATACCCAAACTGCTATAAGCTACAATCAAGTCTATACAAAATGCTGGAGAAAACTAGTATTTTCTTTCATAGACCCATATAACCACGAGAGATTCCAATCCTTTACGTGTAGTATGTTCAAACTCATTAACAAACTAAATGAAATTTGTGTTAGGCATCCATAGTACCTTTTCATTTGAATTAAGTAGTAACTCCCTCTGACTTTTTTTATCTGTCCTCAATTCTATTTTAGTTTTTTTTTTATCTGTTCGTTCTGTTTATAGACATATTTTCTCTTTAAACTATTAAATATACCCTTTATTTTTTAAAATTTTAAAATCATCTCGGTTAGTAGACTGGTAGAAGTGCACGATAATTCTAGCTCCAAGTCGATGCTTTTGGTGGATTTTTCAAACGCTTTTAATATGGTGAATCACACTTCAATGTTGTGTGAAGTCAGGAAGCATTGCCCCTCGATCTCCAGGTGGGTAGAGTTTTGTTATGCTAATCCAGCTAGATTATATTATATGGATAAAACTCTTGCATCTGCTAAAGGGGTTCAACAAGGCTATCCCCTCGGTCCATTGTTATTTACTCTGGTCTTACATCCCTTGATCCACAAGATTGCGATACAGTGTGTCTTGGACCTCCATACTTGGTATTTAGATGACGGCACTCTAGTTGGAGACACTTTGATGGTCGCGAAAGCATTGCATATTATACAACATGACAGTGCTTCCATGGGGTTATATTTAAATGTCTCCAAAACCGAACTTTTTTGGCCGACTGTTGATAGCACGGGTTTAGTAGACGATGTATTTCCCCCGGATATTTGCAGACCAGTTGAAGGTGTGAAACTTTTGGGTGGTCCTGTTAGTCTGAACCCACGCTTTTGTAGTGACATGGTCGTTAACAGGGTAGGTAAGACAATTGGTTTGATGGATGTTGTTACTAAGCTTAAAGACCCGCAATGCGAACTGCTTCTCCTGAGGAACTGCAGTGGAGTGTCTCGATTGTGTTAGAGTACTGCTCGGTCGAACTCGCAAGCATTGCTATCTCAAGCTTGTTTGCTAAGTTTAGTTACCAAAACTATAAGTCTTGATTTCTAGTCTACTTATAGCTATGTCTCGGATTAGGATAGAATGGGTATTTGAGTTTTAGACTTCACGACGTTCATCGATTGAAGACAAAGAACTACTAAGGGGAGCTTGTGGAACTTCATCAACAAAAGGTATATGGAGACTTGAACTCATCTATCACTCAGAAGTCTATTTTTATTATATCTTCTATTGAGACAAAAGTCTTATAGCTATATGGACTTTGTTTATACAATTTGATATTTCAAGCTGAGTTTAACTCGCTTACATATTTCTCGAAATATGTGTTGGTAAGCTTTCGCTTTAACCAAGTTCATCTTTTATACTTGACGAAAGTCAAAAGATGATCATGTGAAAATCGCCTGGTAACATCTTACATGATTTGTGTGAGACACTCATTTGATATAGCCTCAGAATTTTTCGTATTGATCTATTAATCACTTGAAAATTGCTTTGAAGCTAATAGTTTGTGTGAGACATCTATTCTCGTCGTCTAAGAATGTTTCAATGATTAAAATGGAGTATAGAACAATTAACCATTGATTGGATATATCACAGTATGCGTACTTGTATGCCAACTGTTGCAAGTTATTCCAAGTCCGGGAACCATAGTATGCATACCCGTATGCGTACTGGTTTGATAGTTGAAGTCCGGGAACTTAGTATGCATACCCGTATGCGTACCGGCTTAACAGTTCAAGTCTGGGAATTCAACTGAGTTTGGTTGTGTACGACAGTATGCGTACCCATTCGCATACTGGCGAACCTAGACCAAGTCTGGCTACCTAGTTATGCGTACCCGTTTGCATACTTGAGTGAGTTAAGTTCTAAAATCGGTTTGTTCATGAACAAATACATTTATATAATAAGGAATGCAATCTTTTGCAAACCGTGGCTATAATGTTCATGAATTGATTCGAGTGAATCAAAATCGATTTTGCTTCAATTGTGTCTTGTATACTTCTATGAGAATATAAACAATTGAACAACTCTATAACTAGTTTCATTTGAGTCATTTTAACTAGTTGTGATTGAGATGAACAAGGTTGATATGAAAGTGTTCATATGGCTAACTTCGGTTAACTATTGTTGAACCAACTAAGTGTACATGTTAAGGTACGGTTACCCATATCTAAATGAAGTCACATTTCATTTGTGTGTAACAAGCTAAGTTCGATCTAACGGTTGAAAGATATTATCTTAAATCTAATCAGGTTTTCATCTAACGGTGAATATTGAATGCTTTGTTACCAAGGTAACATTGATTGCAAACCCTGATTTGAAGACTATATAAGGGAGAACTCTAGCAACTGGGAAACATAATCCCCACACCTCTTGTGTGATACTAGTTGCGACTAGAGTCGATTCTCCTTTAACCTTAAGTTTTTTCCAAAACCCTGTAGGTTAACAACTTGAAGACTTCATTGGGATTGTGAAGCCAGACCCAACTATTTTCTCTGTAGTTGCGTGTTCTGATCTTGCTGTTTTCTATCATGATTAAGTACTATCTTCTCTAAGATTTTCTCGAGATTTATTCTCCGATAGGAAAGATAAAAAGTAGTCACAAACATCTTCGTCTCATCGTTTGTGATTCCACAATATCTTGTTTCGCTACCATACAATTAAGATTATTGTGAGGTGATTGATATAACTAGGCTGTTCTTCGGGAATATAAGTCTGGTGTATCAATTGGTTCCTGTTCACCTTGATTTATCAAAAGATGGAACAAAAACTCGTAGGTATTTCTGTGGGAGACAGATTTATCTATTCAATAGACTTTTCTGCGTGAGACAGATTTGTTTATCAAGTCTTCGACTTTGGGTCGTAGCAACTCTTAGTTGTGGGTGAGATCAGCTAAGGGAATCAAGTGCGTAGAGTCCTGCTGGGATTCAGAGGCGTAAGGAACGAAACTGTACCTTAATCAGTGTGAGAATTGTTAGGGCTCAACTATATTCCAGTCCGAAGTTAATTTATAGTAGGCTAGAGTCTGTAGCGGCTTAATACAGTGTGGTGTTCAAATATGGACTAGGTCCCGGGGTTTTTCTGCATTTGCGGTTTCCTCGTTAACAAAATTTATGGTGTATGTGTTATTTATTTTCCGCATTATATTTTTATATAATTTAAATATCACAGGTTTTGCGTAGTTCAATCAATTAGATAATCCAACCTTTGGTTGTTGATATAAATTGATTGGAACTTGAACATTAGTCTTTGGTACCGTTCAAGTTGTTTCTCATAATAATCAGGATCGCAGATTTCTATCTGTTTGATTTGCTGATTACATTAAGAAACAAAGATATAACTCTTGGATGTATTTTCCTTGATTGAGTCTGACTGTCTAGTTGATTATATTGGAAGTATATTGGAGTTAGTCCATACAGATTGCCGAAACGAAATATTGGGTGTGGTTGTTAGACCCCCGCTTTTTCAGATTGTATTTCTCCATGAGAACTACCAAGCCTGAACATTTATATGTTGCGCAAGAATCGTTTGATAGCCATATAAATCAGTTTCTACGACGTCTCATTACAGATGATGGTCTCAGTTACAGTTTGATCCAACAGAGATTAACCACTCTCTCAATCAAGCATGGTGGTTTGGGTGTGTACACGATAGAAGATACGATGAAATATTGCCATTGGCGTTTATCATACAGACCCAGGCCCAACAACACATGATTTTTCATGACGTCGGTTTAGTTGGTTTAAGCCCAAGTTTCGAACTTGCTTTGCACACCTATAACAAGGTTAGTGGTACTTCTATTTCTCCACTTTCCATTGATGACATCGCCCCCCACTCCATAAGTTCCTTGGTGGTTAAATACTTTGATGCGGTGAAAAAAGAGCTACCCTCTCGGTATAACATGTCTGAGCGTGATAATGCGCTTTGGCAACGTAGCAAAACCAAACACGTGCAAGATTACTTATTGGTTATCCCCGTAGAAGGACTTAATCATAGAATTAGACCTACGCAGTTTTGTGCGGTACTTCGATATAGACTTGGGTGTACTACAAGAAATCCTATAGTCACACCCAAGTAATAATATGAAACAGGTCTAAGACATGATGAAGAAAACACTAAGTATTATTATTAGATGAACTATTACACATATAAATGCAAGTAAACCCTAACTTGGAGAATAAATAAATTTCCCTCTCTTAAGTTTCTCAGACCAACTCTCAAAAAGATCTCCCTCTCGTACAATGGCTTCTCATCCCTTATATAAGGGTTACATAGTGGAGGATATCTAATACAGATAATGGGGAACAGCTAATAAAGCCCCTTATTTCGGATCTAATAGGGGAATCCTATCGCGCTACTTTGTAATCATCGCGTTTTCCTTCACGTGTTTTGTGTGATTCTTGTGACGTCATTACGTACGTCAGTGGTGACGTATTGGACTTATTCTCTTCTCCTTTGAAATCACGTTGCTAAATGTCTTTCTCGTGTTCTCATTGGTTGAGCGATATTTCGTATCCACATTTTTCCTCTTCTGGCACTGATCTTTTAAAAGAAAGAATGGTGAGAGAAATTTATCCTATCGCATCAACCCTATCCTTTGGTATTTTCCAGATCCACCGACATTATTCCGCAATTCATGTGCAACCGCCTACACATGTTGACTATATTCTTCATTGATTGACACGTCTTTAATTTCTCTCCTTTTTTTACCGGTAACCGCCTTTGCCTGTTGGTTTTCTATTAAATGCGAATGAGAGATAAAATCTTTCGATTGTTTATCACGCTTTCCAATTTCCTTTTTTACCTTATCTTCTCTTTCATCTTATGCAATTTTCTTCTCCTGCTACTGCTAATCCTTCTATTCACATATATTTCCTTTCGTTGAATTCCTGATCAAGGTGGTCGATTTGGTTTTGCGGTTTCGATTCCACCCTTCTTTGTTATCTATGTTGCTTTTGTTCCTGGTTGATCTTATCAAAATCCCGATTAAGCCACTAATCTTCTTAATTAGGTTTTCTTCATTCGATATTCCCATACTAATGACACCGAGAGCGGGTAAAAGGCAACTAGAGGATATCCAAAGATTTCGAACGGAGTTCAAGCCAAAAGGGATTAGACTTGTAGTCCCTCCAAATTCAACCTACTCTACTACCTTAGATAAAGAATGGATCGCTCTTAAACAGTGGAGTGAGAACGGGATTATTGTTTCATTGGGATAGCTTCGCGCTGGCTTACCCATTCTTCTCTTTAATCCAGAATTTCCCCTCTTTTACGATATCCTATCGCGTTTGGAAGATCCTCGGGAGATATATCAATTGTGTGGCGATGCTATCAGAATTTTAGTTGAGTTTTCTCGCCGCGCTGCTGGCGCAGCGTCTTTATATCCAACTTATGCAAAGCCTTACAATCGTGAAGAATAGACGGTGGAAAACTTCTTCAAGCATTATTGTGTCAATCTTGTCGCCCATGAAGATAGGTGTTGGGGTGTCCGCTTCATGCGACAGAAGGATATAGCTGATGATAAGAGAATTATAAGAGATGTTGATTTTCATAGCGATTCCAACGATTCAGTTTGTTTTTCAAGTGATCCAAACTGGATGAATCTTCCCCTCATTGTTGAGGGTTCCTATATTTTGGGTAGGGGCGCAGATGGATCCGATCGTACGGGTCCTCCTAAAGGTTTTCAATTCCCCAATTATAACCATTGGGGGGTTTTAACTGGACTGAGGAAGCTGAGGAGGTGATTATTCTTATTTTTGCATTTTATTTCTTTATCTTCGCGCTTTACTTATGAATGTTGCTAATTTTAAATGAAGAAAAGCTGGAAGAAAGGATCGTTGTAGAAGAAGTCCTCGCGCTCCAAGAAAGTAAGAAATAATTTTATATCTCACTTTTAAACAATATTGTTTCATTTGTTTGTGGGCGCAGGGCGAGTCTGGGGATGATGATTCTAGTCCTGAGAGTAGGGCCTCTAAGTCCAAGAAAGCTCGTCTCAACTCCAAAGTGAAGGGCAAGGATCAGAGTTCACTTCCAAGTCCTAAAAAGAAAGGCTCTTATAAGGGGAGAAAAAGTGATCCAACGGCTAAAGATATTCAATCGGATCCTTCGACCAATCAGACTCTTTGTCTGAATACTTCCTCTGTTGATGCATCTTTATCGCATGAAGAGCCTCAGTTGCCTTCTCACTTTGGGGGTCTTGGAGTTCTTCTCAATAGATATTCTGGAGAGGTGCCTCATACAGGCGCGAGTTCGTCCTCTTCTCAAGATAGGGCTTTTTCCCTTAATGGTGCTCATGCGAATACTGGTCTCCTTTCAAGGATTTTTAGCTACGCTCTACCGGTTATCAATGATCCCGCACTTGCTCAGATGTGTAGCGCGATGATGAAGCTTTGCGTTGAACCTTCTTTGGATCATGATTTCTTGCGCGATGTTTCCTTTGCTCTGAGTCCAGAGCTTCATTCTCCCTTTGAACTTTTGGTAAGTCCTTTTTGTTGATCAGCTCATTTCAATGGTTGTTGCGACTTGTATTATTAACTCTTCAATGGTGATTCAGAATTCTCGACGATCTGAGGTCCTGATTCGAGGTCAACGCGATAAAATCCGTAACCTTGAGGGCGAGGTTTCCAAAGCTCAAAGGTAATTATCTGCCCCTGATGTTACTGTCGTTAATCTGTGAAAGAGGAATTCCCAACTCCTGGGTAAGTTTTCCATTATCTTCGCCTTTGAATATTATCGCGTATTTTTACCTTGTGTTTTTATTCCTGTTAATAATATTTGTCTGCAGAGGTTTTCAACCTATCAAACAAAACGGTCAACTACCCTATTGAAGATTCGATCCTCCTAGAGCATTTCAACTCTATGCCTGATCGGTTAGATACTTTTGACTTAGAAGTTAATAGTACGGAGGAACTCAAATTAAAATATGAGGATATTAAGTTTGAATTTATGAAAACACTATCTGTCAATGAGAATCTTAAGACCCAACTTCGCAATCATAAGGGTACAGTTAAGGATTTAAAAGAGAAAATACACGCTTTGCTAACTGAGAAGGACCAAATAATTACTAAGGGTACCCAACTTTTAGAAAAAGTTCAGGAGGATATTCTTCGCGCTAATGCAGATAGGGATCGAATTAAAGGAGAGAATGAAGCTTTGATTGCTCGGGTGAACACGATCCGTTCTCGCTTGCTTGTTGAGAGCGATGATGATTTCAAATGGGTCTTACGTTGTTGAAAATGCTAGGGTGGAAGCATCTAAGTGTGATAGTTTAGAAATTGAGCACGCTGAAACCCTTAAGGAAATTATTTCTCAAAAAGAAGGTTGTCCGGGCAGATTGTCTCAATCGGGCAAGCGTAATATTTCTAGCTGTTTTAATCGCATGTGATGCTAATCTCTTTTACTTTATTTTTCAGCGACTGAGAAGAACCACCTCCAGAAGATTGATGACCTTTCCAAAGAGTTGGACGCGCTGAAGCTAACATTTTCTTCAAGGAATTCCAAGTATTCCAAGCTAAAGCGGAAGATGATGGTTTCTATTGCCAACACCAAGAAGAATGCTTTGCGTGAGCGAAACAAGCATTCTCGATCCATTGCTGACCTGATCGGCAACAAGTACGGGCATCCCCTGCTTGATCTCAAGCTTACCGAGGTTTCAGAAAATGGGGAGGTAGAAGATATCTCCAACAGTGATGATGAGGAATATGAAGAAGAGGAAGTGGAGAGCGAAAATAAGGAAGAAGAAGAACTAGGAGAAGATGAAGAAAAAGAAGGTCATTCTGCTGATGACGACTTGGATGGAGGTAAAGGAATCTTTGAAGAGACACTTGGTGGTAGTGCAGCTAATACTGAAGGCAATAACATTCTAGATAACAGTACCATTCAGGTTATATCGCACGTAGAGACTGGTAGTCCCATTCGCACCACCTCTTCTTAAGCTCGCATTGTCCACCTCTTTTTTATTCTCCGCTTTCATTTCTCCTCTAATTGTATATGTAACAATTTTTCTTGGATAATTATCTGGGCGCTCCCAAGCTTGGGGAGACTGCTTTTTTATTGAAGTCCCCTCTTCTTTCTTATTTTGTGTTATACATTTTTTCGTCCTGTATTTGATCATAAGTAGAAACGAAACACTACCATATCCTATCTTAAACATTATAATCAACAGTTTAGTAGTTAATCCAATATTACTAATCATATTAGGATTTACATAACACTCTTATAATATTCCAATTTATTTTTAATTCTGACTGAAAAGGCGAATAACACTTGCATTCTTAATTTATATTCCCATATTTGCATCTGTTTTTCGTCTTTGAAAGAGGAATTTAATTGAATTTACTCTAGCTCAATGATTGTTCAATGCAATTGTATTCATGATATCAATAAACTAGGGCGATATATTCGCCCCTTTGACTAAACATATAATATTAGATGGAAAGTTAGGGTCGTACCTATCTCAGCTATTCTTTCGCGCCTACCTGCTTGTAATTCGCTTATATTTTCTCGATGTTTGTCTAATTTTTTTATTCTTTTCTTCGTATGTAGTGTATCCTCCTTCACATTCTGTATGTAATGTATCCACTTTTTTATTCTTATATTTTTTCGCGCTTTTATCTGAATTTTTTTTCATAACTTTGTATTGCCTATGTGAGATTTTCACCTGCAAAATAATGATCATTGTATAGGTCTGTTTAGGGTTTCTTTCGAGGTCTTATTATGCCTCCCTAAGCAGAGGTCTTATTTAGCCTCCCCCTGTTTAATAGGTCTTATGTTCGCCCCAGGGGATTGATTTTGGTCAGGCGATGAAATTGCAGGCGACCATTACTTTCTCAAGCAATAGTCCATTGATCTCGCCTTATCATATTTTTCGTATTATTGTCTGTGCAGGATGTTTTCGCTACAATGCGACAGGTCTAAGTACCCACATGAGTAATAGCCCCATAACATTGCCGTCTTTGACACTATTCATCTCCCTAGTGGAGGGTGTCGTCCCTTATATTCCCCCTGATTGCCCCTTCAAGGAAGCTTACCCCTAACGGGTTAGGTTGGGCTCCTCCCATCCGGTTTTACCAACAATCAGTTGTTTTCGTGACCTCTTATCCCTCTACCGATTAGGCTTTTGGTTACGAGATCACACCCTAAATGAGGTTTCTTGAGGACCGAGTGTATCGTAGCTAGGACTTAGCAAAGGATGGATGGAAACTCTCCAGATGCCCCAGACATCCTTATCTCAACCGTGTACCCCGGCTCCCTAGTCGTATTACTACATCCCTTGACATAGAACTTATTACCCTGAGTTGTTTGCCAGGAGCCTCTGCCGGATAGGATTTTCTTTCTCCCGTAATTCCATGTCCCAAGGTTGGTTTCCCCTGATTCATGCATAATTATGTTTTCACCAATGTGACTGTTGATGGTGGTTTTCGGTTCAGGGTAAAAATTGTGAAACCCTGTTTTTAATGCTCTGTCATCCTGCAAAGGAACAGAAGCCATTTGAAAGTGATGAGTGCATAAACCTCTTCACTCACAGATGTATTGAGCAATTCAATATATTTGTATATATATATATATATATAATTTACTCAGAATGGTGCTGATGTGATTTTATGTTGTAGTAAAAAGTGATAAGTAGAGTTCGTTCAACTCGGGCTTGTGAAGGATTTTCGAAAATTAAATAAAGTTGTTTCAACAATATAAAGAAAACACCGAGACTCAGGATTCCACCATTAACCAATTAAGTGATATAATCTAATCAATATTCATGCAACTCTTTACGTTTAAAGTGATTCTAATATTTTGCAAAAGTAGATTTTTGGAATAACAAGTGTATTTCGAAAGCATAGAATATCAAAAACATAAGTCTAAGCATAGTCTATCAAGAGAAATCACAATTGTTTAAGAAAAATCATTCAATCAATTCTCAATCAAATCAAATAATCATATAAGAAATTGCAAAAATAATTAAAATAGAATTATACCACTTTTCATGGAACAATGGCTTCCTCCGTCGCCTCGGCTACGGGGTTTAGCTCCTCATATTAATCACTTGCTCAAAGTACATATTTATAGCTAAAAAGTTGATTAAAAGAGTAAAAGAATACACTGTAGTCGCTGAAAGTCTAAAACAGAAGACTGAATCGTTGCTGAAGGGTTTCGGTCACTGCAGACAGGAACGATAGGCGTTTATTGTCACTGAAATAAGTCTGCTCCTGCGACTGTTGCATGTGCGTCTTATGTTCTTCGTGTCTTCTTCGCAGCAACAGCAGAACAGAATTTTGTTTCTGATTTTCTTTGCTTCTCTAGTGCTCTAAACCTCTCCAAAGTGTTCCTCCCTTCCTTGGCCTCTCTAGAGCTTATATATCCGTCACAGGTCGGTTTAAACTCGATCAAAATCTCTTTTTCTTCCACCAAAAGTCTCGGACTTTTTTTCCCTTTTTTTTCCTCTTCTACACGTCTCTAGAAGTGATATTATCGGTTAGATGATAGAATCAAATCACTAGGATATCTTCTCTCCAATTCTTCACGTTTGTTTCCAAGAATAAACCAATAAGTTGCCCGTAATATATTTTTTTCTGTTTTCGCCAAATCACTAAAAATAAGAGGATTTGATCCCTCTTTTTAACTCCAAAACACGTCACATTCCTTGTTTAATCATATCAAGCCCATACTAATCCAAAACATCCAAAAATATCTGAAAGAACCCATCCAAAAATCGATCCAAAACTTGCCAGGAAGTTACGCAGGCGACATTTGGTTTTCCCGCCAAAAATGAAATTCAAACGAAGGGGATGACCTCCCCTTATCCAGACCAGGGGTGCGAATAGAAAGTGGATACCCCTTAGTAATTTTCTCCCATAAGCGCAAAAACCACTTTTTGAGCCAAATTCGCCGCAAAAGCCCATTTTTCCAAAAACACCTACAAGGGATAAAATACCAAAATTAGTACACAAATGGGTACTAACACTATACATAAAAGAGATGAAAATAGACACATAAATGCGTCTATCAGGTGCATATAGAAATATTCCCAAATATTCTATGAATTTTATTCTCTACCGGCATTATTCACTGATGCATCGCCCGCCTAGTATTTTCCTATATTATGTTCCCCAGCTGAACTTTCAATGTTGGCATGACATGACGATTAATGTTCACTCGCAGCAGAGTAGCACGATTCTCCCGAAGTGTCAATATTGAAATCTGTATGAAAACACTCGCGTAGGCTACACCACTCTCTGATAAAGAGATCAGCGTGTTTACACACTTTTTAATTAAAAGTTAGCGCGATCGAACGCGTTTAAATTCCTTAAGGAAAATCTAGACTGTCCATATCAGTCTTAAAAACAATCACAGCCACACGATTTGGCCACACAATTCAACAGGCCTAGCCTGCTCCTAGCGGAACTAGACGATCATCATGATGACCACCGGCGGGACCACTAACATCCCGACCGATCGGATTCCATCTAGTACACCAGCAATGCCTTTGAACGCTAACCCTAACATGGGTGATCGCGCTGTTGAAAGATGAGCTCAAACGAGCTAAGACCGGCAAAAACGGTCTCAAAAACATCACGACCGCCCAACTTAGCTAGACTAGTTGGACGGCTTAGATATTCATTCGAATAATCAAGGAGGTGTTGACGCGTTCACCGACGATTCAGCTCCATACCTGGTTGATCAAACTACACATAGCAATCCAAGAGCGCGTCAAACCGTTTGCGCTCTTTAAACCCTAAATTAAGTCAGCGGCGTTATGCAACTGCCGCAAATTGATCGTGTCCGTCCATCTTCGCTAGCTTGGTCGAACAGCTTAGATCCGATTCTAGATGGACAACGGCGTGGCACTGTGATCACCGGCCACCCCTCTTCCATAAGGAGCGATCGACCAAGCCAAGGCTTGCTAATGTGGCCTCCGAACGATCACCCAAAAGAGGATGGCCGCGCTGTTTGCATAATCCAATGGCAGTACACAAGTTCCGCAAATCATCTCGTCCATCCAACTTCGCTAGCCTAGTCGGATGGTTTAGATTTATTTTTAGGAGGCCAACAGGGTAACGATGTGATCATCGGCAACCCCTCCTCTACAGGGAGCGATCGACCAAGTGGTAGCTCACCCATAGGGTTCTCAAACGATCGCTCAAAGGTGGCCGGTCATGCTACTTTTTAAAGACGTTCAACTCGCAACTAATTTGAACGAGCTACAAAAAAAAGATGTTTCCTACACATCGATTATTTTCAGCTGCTTGTTTAAAAGCGATGTTTTATAAATATTGATTTCACAAATAATTTTATTATTTGACCTAAAAGCACTACGTGCTTCTTTTAGCGACGAGTCTCACGACTTGACACATTAAATCGAGACATCAAACATGTCACAAACTGGGGGATGCTCACTGGTGTATTGGTCTGGAGGTTTACAGCATGCGGCGTGCAACGCGCCCATTACGAGAAAGTGTCTGGAAAGGACGGACGGTTATCAGCAATGGGAGTAGTGGGTGAAAGTGTAACCAGTTTTCCCTCATAATGGAAACGTGGTGATCACCACTTTTTACACAACCCCACTCCTCCACTACTTAACTGCCTCCACTTCCTATGAGATCAGGGGTGCGCTCAATGACTTGTATAAATAGGATTTCAACCTATTTCAACACAAGAACAGAAGTGTTATCAACACAAGTATCCAGAAAACACCAAGAACTGATAGCTTACATTCTGTGAACCAGTTCCACATTCTGATACAAGTCATAAAACAGCCACACCGTCATAATTCAACATTTTGATCTCAAACACCTTCTTCGCTTCCCTCCATAAGATCAACCCTTCTCCTTCACTTTGTGACCAAATTGAATCTGGAATGGCCATTTCTTGGTTTAGGCCAGAGTCTTACATATTGATCTCTCGAATCTAAATGTACTCCCGTGCAGTGCATTTGTTTAGGGTTTGAATTCGTTTCTCATCAACACACCCAAATTTACCAAAAACAGCAGAATCAGTTTTTACCCCAAAAAAACTGGCGACCATAGTGGGAGATTAATCTCTCGGTTTCAAGATCAATTTTCAATTTCATTTCAATTTTCTAAAATTCAAGATGGTAGATCTTAGGTCTGGGACAGTTACCAATCCTGGTGCTACGGGCACTGATAACACTCCTGGTGCCAATATCCATGCCGTTAACACCAATGTACCGCCTTCCAGAACAGTCAACACATCGCATGGTGTTACATCCTCTAGCACCAACACTAGTAACGCCGGAAGCATCCCCTCTGGTGTGACGCCTCCTATTACCATAGCCAGAGCCGCTGTTACTCCTAATATTTCTTCGAGTATGACACCTCCAATCGTCACCAGGGATGACACCATTTCTTCATCGGGACGAGAGACTGGAGGATCCAGAGGGAGCCAACCCCCTATCACCATTGTTTATTTGATGGAAATACAAGAAGTTCTCGCTAAGACTCAGACGGACATGGCTACAACTCAGAAGAGGTACTCACTTTCCTCAAGACGCTAATGGGGCGACTACCACAAGAGCCGCGTCAACCCATAGAGCCTTCATAACACAATAACTTCAACAGGGCGTGCCTTCATAGATGAGGAGATTCGTGTTGCTCCTGAACGCTCACGAGAAAGGAATCAGCCGTCCAACTTCATCACACGTGAGGATCTGGAGTGTCTCCTCCAAAATCGAGGCAAAGAAAACCCGGTGGACATGAACCAACACCAACCTCCGTATCCTCCTGATGTGCAAAGAGTTCCTCCCCGAGAGGATACTCCCCTCCTCAGTTTTCCCTCTATGATGGTACTGGTAACGCTCGTGAACACATCTCTCGTTTTCTGGAATCCTTGAGAGAACACGAATATAATCATGTCCTCCGCCTGAAAGATTTTCAAAGTCACTTACCGGAAGAGCGTATACCTGGTACAACAACATCGCACCAAACAGCATATCCAACTGGTGTGAAATGGTTACCGCTTTCTACAATAAATATTTCTTTGTGTCTGAGCAAATCACCTTATCAGACTTGGGAAGGATGTTTCAGCGAAACGATGAACATCCAAATGATTATGTCAAGAGATTCAGGATTCAAGCGCTAGATTGTCATAATACAAATGTAACTGAGTATCAATTGGTGGAGCTGTGCATTAATAGAATGGTACCCGTCTATCGCGCTTTACTGGAGAACCTGCGTTTCCAAACATTTTCTGAACTTCATGAAGCTGCTAAGCGTTCGGCCACAACAGCACCGGCATTGCTGGAGAGGACCATACCCGCTAGAAATGAAGATGCACGTGAGACTCGAGGAAGCAGACGTCTCACCAAAAAACAATACAATGTTGGACCCTCTATAAGTGTAGTGGGTGAAGGAGGAAAGAGAAAATCTCCAGTGGCGGAACAACAACCCAAACGTGAGGCACCAGCGCATCAGGCAGCTCCACCACGGAAGGCCGCGACTAAGGCGCCTACGCAACAACAAGAAACTGGAGATGCTTCTCCAAACTTCCCGTTCCCAATAGAAGAAATAATTGAGCTCCCTGAAGCATGGATTCAGGATGATGCCATCAAACTACCTCCTATAAGACACCCACTAACCGAGGAAGAGATGGCAAATCCAAATATTGCTGTTACCACAGGTTCGTCAATCATCCCACAAATGAATGCAACAAGTTGAAGCGCATTTTCAAGGAAAAAATAGATGCAGGATAACTTCAACTAGGCACTGAGGGAGTTCACAAAGACCCTCTCCTAGTCAGAAGCTACACACTTTCTGGGGACTCTGCTCACAAGACAGTGCAATCTACAGCGTCAAGATATATTTAGAGCTCTCAATCGCATTGTGTAAGGCAAGTGGATGTTTTCAGTCGGAGAAGCTACTCCTAAGCCCAAATCTCTCTTAGGAGGCGCTGTTGGAAAATGCAACTGGGGACTGCTGCCCACTGCCCACCTGAAGGGTGTCGAGTTTGACAGCACGCTGATTGACGCAGCCTCTGACTTCAACGTTGTCAGCATCAAGACTCTGAAAGCTACAAAGATCCCAAAACAGGAATCCGTTCACTGTCCGACCATGATCAAAAACTCGGAAGGGGAGTCTAAAGACGCTTATGGGTACATCAATATCGAAATCAAGGTGGGAGATGCTCTAACGCACGCCAAATTTCATATTGTCAAAGAATGCCCAAATTATGATATGGTTCTGGGGAGCTCGTGGGTGCATGGCAACAAAGCAAAGCTGGGAGTATGTCCTTTACCAGTGTCTATACCCGAAAGGATTTCAAATAAGCCATCCAACCCTGAGGATTATTTGCTGCCGTATCAACAACTTGCCAATGTGATCCAATTGCCTGGAGAGAGCCCGGCGATGTACATTCGTAGATTCCGAACCCAAGTAAGTCTTATTGAACAACCCTTTCTGCAATCAGTCACTCTTCCTTCCGTCAAGGGCCGGGGACTTGATCCGATCGTCAACCCAGCCGTCACCAGGATACGTGAATGGGGTGCAGGGCCTTTCAAATACTTTATTAAAAATTTAGAAGCTGTCACAGTCAAAGATGGGGAATCTAAGAATCAAGTAACGGTGCAACGCCCAAATCCATTTCAAGTTGGAGATATAGTAGTAAGGGTTGCTGCCCAACCTGCTCCGCCAAATTCCCCAGAAGATGAGCCGTACCTAGTAGTAGAAATTATTTTGGGAGGCTACTGCAAACTTATCAATGCTGACAAGCTAGAAGGCGTAGTAATACACACCAGGTGGCTTAAACCTTTCAATACCTAAGACGACACGTCGCCTTTTTCTTTAGCATTTCCCTTTTCATGCAATATTTGTAATTCCTCCAAAATGACTACACTGCTTGCATTCATAATAAGGATTTCATTTTATCAGTTAACCGAAATATCGTTTCCTCACAAAACCATTACTCATCAGTTAAAAACCATGAAAGAAACACCTTACATCTTTCAGTAAATACCTAAGAGGGGAATATGTAAAGGAAAAAAGAAAGAACAAGATATTCAAGGGAAATCATCAAGCAGCAACAGATTCTTCTTGGAAGGTACCATATCCCGAAGAACATCCTGCTTCAACATTAAGACGGTTTCTCAATCACCGCCTCTTTTGACCGACGTGATCCCTAGAGGAGGTTCTGTCCACTTCAATATGCAATTTTTGTATTTTGAAGATCATTTCACGGACCGGGGAGCAACGAATCTGAAGGTGGCGCACGTACCCAATGACACTCCCTGTTCGCAATTGCTTCTTCATAAATCACGTTGCACATGTCGTCAATTGAAGATAAGGCCTCTCCCATCCGTTTAGCCCACAATATGCGGCTTATTGGGTCTCTAGATTCGTGGAAAACCTCCCATACTTCTACATACCTAGCAGGCACGCCACAAATCTTCAAGAAGCGTGTAATCTGCAAGAGGAATATCAAACACAAGGTTGGTCGAGCCATAATTGTTATTTTTCCCTACTCTAAATTGCTGTTACTAGCGTTACGTGTGTGGGAATATTATTGTGGAAGAGGCGCCTCTTCCCATGAGAAGAAAACACAGACTTGCCAGCCATTACTATTTATGTGCTGTCTTCCTATCCGCCATGCCGCCTCAATAGAATGGGAAGAGATCAGATTGAAAAATCGCGTTTTAGGAATAAATACCATGAACACAGGCTACCGAAGAGCGCTACATCTAAAGTTTCAAGATATTGCGAGATCTTTCTAAGAATTTGTATTTCTTAGTCCGGAGATTTCATTCATTCATCCAACTGGAAACATAAAATCATGAAAGCAGCATGAATGAAGGATTATTATTTGATGAAGCCCTGGCTCCCGCCGCATGAAACAAAAGACTACTAAACATCAAAGAAGTATCATCAACGCCAGGGTCAATGGCGCCTTCACTGGAACCCTCTCCAGAAGCCGCTTCAACATCCTCTTTGGAAGCTGCACCAACATTCACTTCGGAGCCCGCTTCAACATCTTCTCCAGGTGCCACTCCTCCTATACACTCTTCGGAAGTTGCCCCGACATCCTTTTCAAAAACTGCTTCAACAGCCTTTTGAGGGTATTCCGGTTCGTCCACGTTAGAGTCGAGGATTATGACGCCGTCATGAATAGGGTGTTCATGTTTATCCAGGAGTTCACGTTCGCTCGAGAGATGCTCATGCTCCACCCTCCGGCGCTATAGCCAGGCAGCAAACTTTTCAGTCCTAGCACTTGTTGGCTGAGATGCTTCATCGCGCCTCCATTTTTCATCCATGCCAACCGAAGCCAGGAAAACTTGGACACGCTCTCAGACGATGCTCAGATGTACAAGGGACTTGGAATGCAGTTTGAGATACCAACCAACCGTCTGCCTGATCTACATGGGGCCAACCGACATCATGCTAGGGGAACGCTCATCTGGACGCCTCGTGCCATGTTCCAAGGACAAGCCGACCCACCTCTCCTGGTAACATCTGTCTACTTTGCCTCATAAGTTTTATCTTTATTTGTCACCATCTAGTGCTTACCCCACAATAATGTTACTGTTACGTACTAAGCAGAGGACTTAATGTTGATGGTGGTTTTCGGTTCAGGGTCAAAATTGTGAAACCTTGTTTTTAATGTACTGTCATCCTGCAAAGGAACAGAAGCCATTTGAAAGTGATGAGTGCATAAACCTCTTCACTCACAGATGTATTGAGCAATTCAATATATTTGTATATATATATATAATTCACCCAGAATGGTGCATATAGCAATAATCCCAAATATTCTATAAATTTTATTCTCTACCGGCATTATTCACTGATGCATCGCCCGCCTAGTATTTTCCTATACTATGTTCCCCATCTGAACTTTCAATGTTGGCATGACATGACGATTAATGTTCACTCGTAGCAGAGTAGCACAAATCTCCCGAAGTGTCAATATTGAAATCTGCATGAAAACACTCGCGTAGGCTACACCACTCTCTGATAAAGAGATCAGCGTGTTTACACACTTTTTAATTAAAAGTTAGCGTGATCATAAGCGTTTAAATTCCTTAAGGAAAATCTAGACTGTCCATATCAGTCTTAAAAACGATCACAGCCACATGATTTGGCCACACAATTCAACAGGCCTAGCCTGCTCCTAGCGGAACTAGGCGATCATCATGATGACCACCGGCGGGCCCACTAACATCCTGACCGATCGGATTCCATCTATTACACCCGCAACGCCTTTGAATGCTAACCCTAACATGGGTGATCGCGTTGTTGAAAGATGAGCTCAAACGAGCTAAGACCGGCAAAAACGGTCTCAAAAACATCACGACCGCCCAACTTAGCTAGCCTAGTTGGACGGCTTAGATATTACTTCGAATGATCAAGGAGGTGCTGACGCGTTCACCGGCGACCCAGCTCCATACCTAATTGATCAAACTACACATAGCAATCCAAGAGCGCGTCAAACCGTTTGCCCAAAGTAGGGCGATCGCGCGCTCTTTAAACCCTAAATTAAGTCAGCGGCGTTATCCAACTGCTGCAAATTGATCGTGTCCGGCCATCTTCGCTAGCTTGGTCGAATAGCTTAGATCGGATTCTAGATGGACAATAGTGTGGCACTGTGATCATCGGCCACCCCTCTTCCATGAGGAGCGATCGGCCAAGCCACGGCTTGCTCATGTGGCCTCCGAACGATCACCCAAAAGAGGATGGCCGCGCTGTTTGCATAATCCAACGACAGTACACAAGTGCCGCAAATCATCTCGTCCATCCAACTTTGCTAGCCTAGTCGGATGGTTTAGATTTATTTTCAGGAGGCCAACAGTGTAACGATGTGATCATCGGCCACCCCTCCTCCACAGGGAGCGAACGACCAAGTGGTAGCTCACCCATAGGGTTCTCAAACGATCGCCCAAAGGTGGCCGGTCACGCTACTTTTTTAAGACGTTCAACTCGCAATTAATTTGAACGATCTCTAAAACAACGATATTTCCTGCACATCGATTATTTTCAGCTGCTTGTTTAAAAGCGATGTTTTATAAATATTGATTTCACAAATATTTTTTTATTTGACCTAAAAGCACTACGTGCTTCTTTTAGCGACGAGTCTCACGACTTGACCCATTAACTCGAGACGTCAAACATGTCACAAACTGGGGGATGCTCACTGGGGTATTGGTCTTGCGGTTTACAGCGTGCGGCGTGCAACGCACCCATTAAGAGAAAGTGTCAGGAAAGGACGGACGATTAACAACAATGGGAGTAGTGGGTGAAAGTGTGACCAGTTTTCCCTCGTAATGGAAACGTGGTGATCACCACTTTTTACACAACCCCACTTCTCCACTACTTAACTGCCTCCACTTCTTACGAGATCAGGGGTGCGCTCAATGACTTGTATAAATAGGATTTCAACCTATTTCAACACAAGAACAGAAGTGTTATCAACACAAGTATCCAGAAAACACCAAGAACTGATAGCTTACATTCTGCGAACCAGTTCCACATTATGATACAAGTCATAAAACAGCCACACCGTCATAATTCAACATTTTTATCTCAAACACCTTCTTCACTTCCCTCCCTAAGATCAACCCTTCTCCTTCACTTTGTGACCGAATTGAATCTGGAACGGCCATTTCTTGGTTTAGGCCAGAGTCTTACAGATTAATCTCTCGAATCTAAAAGTACTCCCGTGCAGTGCATTTGTTTAGGGTTTGAATTCGTTTCTCATCAACACACCCAAATTTACCAAAAACATTAGAATCAGTTTTTACCCCATAACAGTGACGTGCGGTAGGCCTTAAGTGTTTGCCTCTTTCATTTTATGCGAACTAGGGTGCATGCCATCATTGGATGCCTAGCCTCCCTAATTATAGGTTTTGATTATGTTTGCCTCCTATTGAGGTTGTGTTTGTTTTCCTTATGTTTCTTCTATTTGTCGCTTGTTCTGAAGATTTGAATACTCAATTTCTTAAAGAATAGATCTTTCTTTTTTCATTTATATCTTTGATCATTACATTATTGAAATTTTCTCCTCTTTTTTTTATTCGCACTGCTTACATCATCAACTCTTTTCCTAAAAGGTGTACTTTTTCAAGTAAACAGGACTCCATGGATGATTAAACTTTCGGGTTCCCTTTCCAGCTAGTCCACATGCTCCATTTTCCATTACCTTCTCCACAGTATAGGGTCCTTCCCAGATTTGTTCCTTTATGTTGCGCGATGTCTTCTGATGTGGCGGGATACTGCATAACACTTCATCGCCTATTTTGAAGTTTAGCTCCTTTGATTGATTGTTATGTGTTGCTATCGCCCAGTTTGTGAAATAATCCTTACTTGGTGTGGATAAGCTTTTGGCATCTTCTCCTTTTTTCATGACTTTCCAAGTATCCAATTTAATTTTAGTGATCTGGCTTGAATAATCTTCTTTGTCGTTCTTTCTTGTCGCGCAGACCATTAATCTTTCTTTTCTCTATTCATCCTTTGTTTTTTTCCTACAATTCCTTCGCTTCTGTGCACGTCCTTCATATTGTTCAACATCTATTTCACTGCATGTTTTCGCCTCTGTTTTATCTTATCTTATCATTCCAATTCCCATTGGCATGGGAAATCTGGTGCATTAATGAAAGGTTGACGCTGCACCTAGTATTCCATGCAGCCAAGGCCTGCCAATCAAAGCATTATAAGGAGATTCGACGTCCACCACAAAAAATGTCACCTCAGTTGTTATTTTTATGAGTGGAATGTGTATTGTAATTTCTCTTTTTGGTTTGTTCGATGTGCCATTAAATCCGTAAATCTTGTAGATGGGGGGATAAGTTCTGAATCATTGCCACCCATTGCTTTGAATAGGTGATAAAATAGAATGTCCACTGAGATTCCAGAGTCTACGAGAATTCTATTTATCGCCATCTTGTTTTCTCTTCGTCATCCTCTTTCTCCCATTTTGAATGCGACTCAATTTCCAAGCTAAGAACCAAGGGATTTGCATGTGATTCTCCACCCTCAGGGGCATCTTCTGCGCTAAACGAGATAGGTTGTTTCTGTCATTCTTGTGAGGGCGATACTTTGGCGACGCTTTGAATTTTTCTTCCCTCATTGTCTCGCGCATGCACTCTGCTTAACACATTGTCATGGAAATTTTTAATACTCTTAGACGGGTGTATAATCGAATTGCAGTGTAAACATCGCGCATTTCTCCCTATCTCAATTAGGTATGTTCGCTCTTCAGCTGTAGTTTGTTGTGGTGGTCCTTGGGGTGGTGGTGGTAATAGTGCCTGGCCTGGGGCCAGGAAGTGATCTAACTTCCCTTGTCCAATCATTCTCAGTATTATCCTTTGCATATTCCTGCAATCATTTGTATTATGCCTATGAAATCGATGATATGCACAGAATTCTTGGCTACGCTTTCCTGGAATTGGTTCTACCCCCAGGTTAGGTGGTATCGGGATTTCTTCCATCAGTATGATAGCTTCCAAAATCTTGTCAATTGTGGTGTTCAGTTGTGGCAGATTTATTTCCTACCATACTTTTGTGCTCGTGCTAGGTCTCTGATTATTATATATTCTTCCTTGATTGTTATATCCCCATCCTTGATTGTCGAACCTTCATATTTGGTTGTTCCCTCCATATTGTCTTTCTATATATTCCCTGTTATATATATTTCTTGATCCCTGCTATTCATGGCCACTTGATTTTGGCTGTCTTCAGCGATGACTCTTTCTTGATTTTCTTGGGAAGTACTTACAATCGCATTGGTTGTTTGTGGTAGGAGTCTTGAGCTTCCTTCTTTCGCGTTAGTTGTTTCAACTGGGAATGATTCATTTTCCTTCTGCTTTTCCTCCAGGGAGATGTACTCCTCCTGGTACTCCCTTAACTCCTTCATTTCTATAGTATCTTTTAATCTGAATATTTGTGTGTATAATAAGTCTGTTGGGAAAAGGGCATTGATAAAAGCAAGAATCAAGTTTCTTTCTTATACTCTTCCTGCCATTTCACTACACATGGTCCTCCACCGCGTTGTTATGCTTCACAGACTCTCATTTTTTCTTCGCCTTGGGATAAATACCATCTCGATTCTAGGCCTCAACATGCTATTACTGATGTACGCCCCTAGAAATATACTCTGTAATTGATCGAATGATGAGATGGTGCCCACAGTTAAACCATCAAGCCATTTCAAAGCTTCTCCCGTTAGGCTCACCGGAAAGTATTTGCATAGTACTGCATCATTATGCTCCCACTGCAATAAAGAAAAATTATATGCCTTGATGTGCTATATTGCGCATGTACTTCCATAAAAAATACTTGCAAATGTGGCTAAAGTGCATTTTGTAGGTATCCCTCCATATTGAATTTCTCGCACAAAGGGTGATCTGCCCGCCTCTTCTATCGCCTCCGCCATCTATCTCCTACCTCCATATTTTCGCGCATTATTCATCATCGCCCTCATATCTTCTAATTCCTTTAATATCGCTTGATTTATGTTCCCATTATCAGTTTGTTCCATTGGTCTCTTGGGTTTTGCCTCTCTTTTTCTTTGTTCTTCTCTACTCTGTTTTAGCGCTTCTTGAAATTCTCGCACTTCGGCATCATCTCTTCTACGTCTTCGCCTTCAGTTTTCTTAAGCATTCCTTGATAAGCTTCGTGCTTGAGTATTTTCCTCATTTCTATTAGTGCGGTGAAGTTGATTGCGACGTCGTCCTATTTTTCCCTCTCTTGGTTGGTTGTTCAGCGCGGTCATCTTTGTTTTGTTGTTCAGGTTGGTTTTCTCTATGATGTTGCACGATGCGATTGTCATCGCGTTGATCCTCTATGTTATCCCCTACGTGCTGGTTTGCAGTGCGATTATTGTCGAATTGGTGCTCCACACAATTCTCTCTGTGGTGCGGTCGACTCCTCCTCTTTATGCTTCTACTTGTCCTTGACTCCGAGGCTGCACGGGTTGTTCTTGATGTCGTATGCGATCTTTACTCATTGAGCCTGTTGTTCTCCTCCCTTAGTGGCGCATTTTGTCGTGTTAGGTTCACTCTTTCCTCTTGTTCTCTTTGTATTTCTTTAACTAATCTTCGCCTTAACTCCCCAGTGGTCATATTTTCTTCATCTCCTGGAATCACTCTTTCTTCATGAATCATCTCCTCATCCTCCTCCACTGTGTCTGTGTCGGTTATGTGCACGGTTACTTCGTCATACATGTTCCTTTGGATGTTATTGTCTACCTGCATATGTTGGATCTGGGGTTGTACGTGTTGAACTTGATTACGTCTTTCTCTCATGGCTGATGTTTCATCGATTTCGCTTCTTCTTCTGTTTGCAACCCGTCTACTCCTTCTCGTTGCTATGGCATGCTCAGCTCTGGATGTTATTCTCACCATTTTGGTATCTGAAACGTTATTTTATTTTGATAAAGTATGGTAAACTCTTTTGGAATCTAGAAGAATAACTGTGAGGATGATAAGTATTCTTAGATACTTGCAAAAACTTGTGCAAAACTTGAAAACTCGAAACATTTTTTCAGATATAAGTTCTAGGATAGCAAAGATCTTCAAAAGTTATCAGCTACTGGTGTTTTGATAATGTTAAATAAAGCTTGGGATCTGGAAAAAACAAAATAAATGATGGATTTAAATCATTTTGAAAACTTCACAGGTGAGGACCAACCATCTTACTCATCCGAGATATTTTTATGCATCAAAATGTAACTACAGGAAATCCTATTGTCACACCCACGTAATATATGAAACAGGTCAAAGACACGATGAAGAAAACACTAAGTATTATTATTAAGAGATGAACTATTACACATATAAATGCAAGTAAACCCTGACTTGGAGAACAAATAACTTTCTCTTTCTTAAGTTTCTCAGACCAACTCTCAAAAAGATCTCTCTCTCGTACAATGGCTTCTCGTCCCTTATATAAGGGTTACATAGTGGAGGACAGCTAATACAGATAATGGGGTACAGCTAATAAAGCCCCTTATTTCGGATTTAATAGGGCGATCCTATCGCGCCACTTTGTAATCATCGCGTTTGCCTTCACATGTTTTGTGTGATTCTTGTGACGTCATTACGTACGTCAGTGGTGACATATTGGACTTATGCTCTCCTCCTTTGAAATCACATTGCTAAATGTCTTTCTCGCGTTCTCATTGGTTGAGCGATATTTTGTATCTACATTGGGATTCCACTTTTTGAAGAGGGGGGATATGCTCCAACTGTGACAGGGAGATGGATATCTTTGGTGACCATGCCTTGCATTGTTCTCATGAAGTTGGTCTTAAGTTCAGGCATGACCTAGTGCGTGACACCTTTGCCGACATGTGATATCGTGATGGAGTGCCAGCTAGGAAATAGGTTGATTTAGGCTTCCTTTCGAATAATGGTATGGCTTTGAGACCGGTTGATATTCTGGTCTATAATTGGGATAATGGTCGAGACGTATGTTTGGATGTAACGGGTGTCTCCCCTTTTACTGGGGGTGGTGTGCGCACTTTTATTCCTGGCCAAGTAATTGGTAACGCCGTAGCTCGGAAGCATAACAAATATTTGGAGAAGTGTACTGCTCAGGGATTTGGTTTTGGGGTTCTTGCTTTCACTATTTTGGGGGAGTTAGGTGAAGATACTATAGTTTTCTTGAAAAGATTGCGGAATTACATGACTAGTCATGATGGGAATGTCAAAATGAGAGATTTCCTATTTCATAGGCTAGGGGTTATCATTCAAAAAGGGATTGGAACGCAGCTTGCATCTCGGCTTCCGTCCAATTTCTTATCTAACATTTAGTAAAGTTAGTCATGACATTTCCTCCGGTCTCCTTAAATAAGTCAAATAGGACCGTTAATAAAAGATGGAAATAGTACAATTTATCTTATAAAACAGATTTTTGTGTAATAAATTTTCCCTATTAGATGTATACAAGCTGCAAATCCTATAATTTTTTTATGTCTATGATTTTCTAAAAATCAGAGTCCCAAAATTTATGAATTTACGTGCAATCTCCCAAAATCTAGTCTCTTGCTTACCTCAATAAATCTCAATGGAATAACCCCTAACTGACTAGGTGTCACACGCCCATTTAATCGCCTAAATTTTCATGGGACATGACCAGCAATACTATGTGGTTCAGTGAATCAACTTCACCCACAAGTACTCAGCCTTGCACACTTGCACCAAAGTATGCATCTGCCTTCACTATAAAGGCTTTGCACAACGGAAGTCTTTCTTCTTTCTCTCTACCTCTTCATGCCCGCATAAGCATAAAAGGTTCTGCCATGTACTTAAACAATTCTCACACAAATCAGCAACACAATGAACACAAAGAATACTGCAACAAACCCATTTTATTGCACTAAAGGAAGATTACAAAACTTGGCCATCACATGGACCAAAACAAGCCATCACCCTCTTGGCGATGCCTTATTCCCTCAAGTATGAGACTACATGTCTACCAACTCTCTCCTATGTAAGCCTACTGATTTTCCCACTCCTTAGGACTATTTATACAATAGTTACAATTGCCAAAACCGTGCACAACCGTTGCACACGCAAGGGACAGCCATCTGTCCCATGGAGCAGTTCCATAACTGCCTATAAAGTGCCACCTTGGCCAGTTTCTCTAGCAGTTATAAAACTTCGCCCATGCTTATAAACTCTCTTTATAACCGCTCTACTTCGTCTCGCGTCATTGGGATGCTTGTGAAGCTCGTAACCAACTCATAACCGTCACTTGAGTTGTATTGCACAACTGTTGCGCTTTACTGAATTCTGCCTTGCTCCAATGCACAGCCATCTTGGCCCTGCATGCTTATCACTCTAAGCTAATGCACGGACAATCCTTGTGCTTCAATCATCGAGGCCAACTCTTTAAGCTCACTCTGGTCGTTCATGCGTCATATGCTTCACTTAGCCAATTTGCTTGACAATAGCAGTGCCGCCCTTGCATTACTAGCTTGTTTGCACTGTCCAAGCTTTGGCCAGCCTTGAACTAATGCCATAGACCAACTCTTGGCCTATTCTATCTTCTTGCATCATCCTTGAGTTTGGGCCAACTCAATTCCACGGATATGCCTTAATGCCAACATCGCATGTTGCATCTGTCACTTTGGCCTCGTCTTGCCTTTCCTTCAATGAAGCCTCATTGTGTCGACCAATAAGCTTCATTACATAGCCAAATGTCTTTACAGTGTAGCGCTACCTTAGCGCTTCACTGGCCCTGTAGGGTGCCACTATCTTAGTGCTTGACGGTCTATACAGTATAGCGCCATTATGCCTTTGCATTACGCTATTATGGCTTTGCACTGCGCCGTTATGGATGAACACTGACTTGGCCTGCAACACTGTAAGGCACAATGATTGTGCTTACTTGCCGGACCGGTCATACTAGGCCCTATTAGGAACTTTGCAAAAGAAAAACGAAAATGCTTATGAATTTGAGATATGAAATTACATAGAGTCTTCCCTGTTCTTATGCACTAATTTTGTATCAGCGCCTCTTTATACTTTGAATGGGCCTGAATTAAATTTAATTTCAAATGCCTGAACACCCTATCACATCTAGCTGACTAATTTTGATTTTGTATCGAAGTGCTCTCAAATCCATAAGCATAATTCCTTGGGTTTTTTGCTTCAGATTAGTTAACACCGCCAGAACAACATTAAAGCTTATAAGTTACAGATACTTGGAATAGCTTATTTGATTTGGCTCGATCCCACTGCCCCTCATTTCTTTTGCCAAAGCAACCGCCTTTTCAACCATTCCCGCTATTATACATGCTTTTACATTCTTCAAGTTCTGCGAGCACCTCTGCAACTTCTTCAATCTATGATTCTTCAACCCCCGTAGCACACCTCTTAATTTTTCCAGACCCTTTGCAAAATCACTGATTACAGCTTTAGAGTCAGAGTTTAGAATGATCTGCTCCAAATCCCACTCCACTGCTAGATCCACAGCACAAACAACTGCATATACCTCTGCAATATAATTTGTAGCTAGTCCAATGCCTCCGGAAAGAGTTCCAATTACTTGACACGACAACAATTCCAAAACCAGCCATTCCAGGATTCCAAAAGAAGCTCCATCACAACAGAACAGAGTAAAACCCATATTTGGAGGAAACCAATGACGCTCTTTTATGCTTCGAAATCTCGTTTTCCTGGGACCCAAATATTTATTTCCTTTCATTCTGTAGCCACCTTCATAAACCATTTTCATGATTCTGCATTTGAAACTTTGTGCATCTGGCAGCATTGCATCAAATAGTCTTCTTTTTTTTGAAACCACAATTCTTTCATTATGGCACAAGCAGCTGTAACCCAAACTTCCTGCATCAGAGGACTTTTGATTTTTGCTATGCTCCATACATCTTAAAAGGAATTTGGCAGATTGACTATAAAAACTGAGCATAACCATTCCCATATCTTCAAACTGAAATTACATTCCCAAAGGAGATGGTGCATACTATCTGGAGCTTCTTCACAAATGCAGCATCTAGAAACCATCTAAAAACCTTTATCAACCATTACTGAATCATCAACGTAAACTCCTTGCACAAGATTCCATACATTACTTGCAATACTAGATGAAGCAATGATTTCCAGATATATCTTGGCCAATGCAGTTTAGGATTCTTAAATCTTAATTTATCTACTGCTGCAGACATTGTAAAAATTCCTTTTTAAGTCACCATGCCAAATAAACTCATCTTGGCCTCCACTCACTTCTAGAAATCTTAAGTTTATTGGATAAATCCGAAGCATATCTCGGAACAGAAAAACATCTGAAACAATTTCCTTCTGCTTTTCCATTTCCTATAAAACCAAAGAAGCCTCTTACAACCTACACGTAACCATATCCAAAGTAATACCCAAAGATTTCAGCTTCAATTAAAGGTCTTTTACTTCATCAAATCGACCGATGAAACCATAGATGTCTGTCATTGTGCAAGCTATGTGCAAATTAGGACTGCCTGAGTAAATATTCTTACTGCATCCTCGTGTTGATCAGGCTCTTTGCAGATGCAAATTAACAAATGATACAAGTTGTCCCCGAATATGTTAGCTTCTCCTTTAGAATTTCCATCATCAACTAAATGATGCTTCACATAGGCCATGACTAGAATCGAACAGGAGGTCTAAGAGACCAAAACATGTCGATGAAAAGAACTTTTCAAAACTAGAGGTACTTTATTTACCCTTCGAATCTTCTCATAATCCTGCAAAACACTACTAATGATAGAAGAATATTGGCACCCCATCCTCCTCATATCATTGAGAGTCGCTATGACCCCCTCGTCATCCTTATTCCTCACTTGCAAGGATCAGTTGAAAAAATAAGGAGACTCATGAACATTCTCCAGGTCGAAGTCACCTCTATCTGGAAGGGGAGGAAATGACAAAGTTGGGAATGATGTCTGGAAGCTCTCCAACAACTTGAAGAGAGAAATGAAAGAATTATCAATGTTAGCCAATAATGAATATACGACAACTTTATTAGTATGGTGTGTATAGAATGTAAGGACAAAATCCTACCAGGCAGTGAGTACTTACATTCTCAAGTATAGGCATATCGTAAAGCTCTACAAATTTTTCTCTTAAAATTAGGTTCATCTTGTCGACATCACATGCATGTGTCCAGAAGGAGTCATGAACCCCTGCCAATTAATTTTATCACCGAGTTAGGTTTTCAGTGCGAATATTATGCATTTATGCTAGAAAATTTAGCCTCGATAAGTATAACAGGATTGACTTTTCAAAAACTTATACCCACAGGAGTAATGCTTGGCAGACCACTTTTTTCAAGCACATCGCTGACCATATGGCCTCCATTTGAAGATACACTAAGGGCCAATTCATTTCGAGGGTTGACCTCCATGTGGAACATTCAGACCACATGGCTGGCACTATAGCTAGCATCATTCTTTTATACATCATTTTGTGGCACACACTACTCTTTGCACACTTTAAGTTTAACTACATCTAATGATCCTGAGATCCAATTTTAAACAATAATGTTCAAGTTTTCACTCTGATTATTATGGGTCATAACAACGAGAACTCATGGGAGAGGGTAAACATACGCCAGCTAGTGAATTTGGCGGATGATATGGTTTATACCCTATAAAAAGAATCAACCACAAACCTGCAAAATGCAACCCTGCATCCCTGCAGGCAACAGCAGTCATCATCATGTGAGAACCATCAAGGGAGTGCACAAAATTTGGAGGAAAAGCGCTCTTCTGCTTCTTGACATCAACCTGGAATTTTAGAGCTTTATGGTTATATTCAATCATTAATGGCGATTTTCAGACTAAAACAAAAGGTGCAAATTGGATACAAAAATATTAGGATTTAAGAGCTTACGAAATCGCCTTCTCGCTGCAAAGCTAAAACCTGAAGGGAAGTTCTGATCTACAATACATAATTAACGAAAATCAGTATGCAGTTTAATATACTGTCGGAGAGTAGATTTGGCTAACATATGGTGTAGTCTTCAACCGACCAAAAAAGATATAATAGTTATTCTTTTCAACTAGTAGAGGATTGTGGTGGCAACTATTGGAACACTATAGTTCATTATATGCATACATCAATAACTAAGATGAAAAGGTCAAGTGGTTAACAAGATCAAAATAGTGGAAAAGGATCTCAGAACATATACTTTCGAGGAATTCTTGAAAACATTAGTATCTACTTCTAATCTTGAAAACTCACAAGATGCCTTTCAGGTTTGCGGTAAGGTTGCACCACCGGGAGCCCGAGAGGAGTAGTCCACCTCACAGGCTCATTTTCTGACGCGATTACCTGTCAAAGTTCCATAACTAAGTATAAGAACAAGAAAATTCCTCAAATCTTGGTCACTCTAGCTGTACAAAAGCTGTCAGCAGTCGGAATGTACCTTTGCACAATCACCAAGCCATCCCATGATACTACGAGCAGCTTGAAACATCTCCCCAAGTGCAGTCATCGTCACCTACTCAAAAGTAAAATATCTAACAGTCAAGTGAAGTAAATTTTTGCAGCAGGGATTAACATGTGTTAGTAGTTTATGATGGCTGCTATGATTGAAACAGTATAACAGTTTTATGCAGTGGCAAGGCTAACTACTAAGTTTCCGTACAACATTTAACTCAGGTGAGGAGGAGGATGAGATCCAAACCAATGCAGTAAAAATGTTACGAGCTGTGTGCATCAAGTTTTGCATAACCCAGCTCAATCTTCAGGATATCCTAGTGTCAAGCATAATTCAAGTTTTGTCATCTAGTTATATGATTTTATTTTACAAATAGCCTATTTCGTTTTTTCATTTATTCCTCTATCATTACAATTTTTTTAACGAAAACAAGAAAATATGTTATCTTGTCGTACTGTAAAAGTGAACACAAAGAAAATATTTTTATCTTCTCTCATACTGTAAATGTGAGTATACAAGTTTCACGTTGTAACGGTAGCTTACTTTAGCTGCATAACAAGATGCACTGAACAACAATCTATCATCAGTAATGTTACCCCTTTCCATCAATCTCCTCTTAATCTGCTCACGCGCACCAACGTAAGTTACACCATACACTGAGGTCATCACAGTTTGTTTCACCAATTTCCGGTCTACCTGAAAGCTACCCAGACATCAAGATCATAAATCAAAAAATATTTCCAGCATATACTGTCTGCCCTACTCATAAGGGTTTCAGGGAAGTGAAACTTTACTGATCCCAGATGAGCAAACTGACCTGATCAATTAAGAGATTTGCTAGTCGAGCAGCTGAATGAGTTGCCGGATCTTTGCTGCAGTCTCTTTTCATAATATCATGAACTCTGCAGTTTACAAAGAATATGTCTTAGAGGCCATTTCGGAATATAACAGAAGAATGTGACCTACTTACAACAAGAAAAGCATGCATATAAGTGACAATTTATGATAATAGACTCTTACGTAACAGTTTAAATCTCCTACCTAGCAGCTATTTCTGAATAAACATCTGCCGGCCTCTCTCCCGCTATTAAATTTACTGCAGCTGCCTCCAACTGAAACAAGAAGCATGTAAGAGCCTAATCAAACAGAGATATGTACTTTCTTTATATTTTTATTTAATTCAACGTGCGATTACCATATTAAAGTAATAAACAGTAAGCAAAGGGAACATTCATTTCGCAACTGCAGATTCTTTTATATGGAACCATTAAAAAAGGAGAAAAAGGTGGTGGAAACAGAATACATACACTGTCTCTCCCAAGGGCTGCATAGTGCTGCAAACCGTTGCATGATCCATCCTAAGAAAAAGAAATTTCTTCATAAGCCTCAAATTATTGAAATGACATTTATAAATAAGGCGATACATTAACTTTAACTTATTAGACAATAAAATAAAAATAAAAGACAAAATTGAACAAGATTGCGAACCCCAAGGAACCTTTGTATACAATATTATATTGTTACACTCACTTGATGAATTGGCAGGTGGGAGATGACAGTGTATGGTGACGAGCTCCTCATGGAGTCTGACAGATTCATACATGCTGCTAAGCACTGGAAAGGATCTTCTGCACTTAACCACCAACGGTTTCCATCAATCGGCCTCTGAGCTGAATCTAATATATCATCCAGGTGATTATCCACAAACATTACACGCTCTTCATAGGGGAGCTTATCAACACCGCCTGCGTATAGATTTGCCAAATGAATCTTCAGCCAGCGCAAGCCAGCTTTTCCTAGTGGTCTGCCTTCAGCAAACTCCAGAACACCTCGACAAAGATCTGAACTAAGATGATTCAAATGTGAATGCATGGGGTATGCACGGCCACGAAAATCTAGATTGTGAGGATAGTAGAAGCCTTCCTCATCTTTCATTTTTCGGGCCACCTGTTTCAAAATTGAATATGTCAGCATAGGAATCCCATAAAATAACTTATCCGTAGAATTAAAGCTAAGAGAAATCAAGTGCCGGAACATGTTGGAGTAATACCGTCTGACATTTCAGATCAGGGTCAAACACTGAATTGCCCAAGTATGTTACATTGATCTTTATATACTACAAACTTGCAGACCTAAGAATAAGAAAGCTTACAGAAAGCTTAAGTTCAATGTCACATCTCTGAGCATGCCTCTCCCGGTTACACTTTTTTGCTTTACTCACGCTCCATTTCCATTGTTGGATTTCGATCGCATCGTCTGATTGTGGCTCCTCTGGTATCAGAAGCTAGAAACCAATGCAGCAAATCTATTTAGTGTGAGATTAATCCATGATCAACACTGTAGAAACAAAACCAATAAAGCTATTTTCCCTGCTATAATTCGTTTCAAGTGTGTTTTCCCGTTGATACTAGAAACCAGAGCAGTAAGTCTATCTGGTATATGATGAATCATGACCAACAATACAGCAACAGAACCAATTAAGCGATTTCCTCTGCTCTAATACGTTTTAATTGTGTTAACAATCTGAAGCTAGTTAAGAAAGGAGCTTCCATTAAATGAACAATGCTCATCAAAGTGAGCAAGAAATCAAGTATACAGTTCTCTGAAAGAAGTTCTGCAGGGTTTATAGTTTTACTTGATTTACAAACCTGCTAAAGTTTCGAGTTAAATTATCAATAATAATAGGTTAGCTATTAGCCCTGCAGATTTATTGAAATTCAACAAGCTGTTAAAGAGCTCACATCTTCACGATCGACCAGTCCAGCTACATTACCACCTCTGGCCCAGACAGCCTCTATGGCCTCAAGAACTCTCTTATTCACCCTCCATTTTGTTCTTCCCAGTGTATCCAGCGCCTGCAGAAAGGGAAATCAGGGTATTTTTCTAAAGTCTAGCAACTTCTAGAAAAACATAGTAAGCAATACACTAGTTTTCTTCCAAGAGTTCATGTTGGAGAATGTTATATAAATAGAAGTACTTCAAAACTACAGCATATTATCATGATTACAAAAAAATAAAATAAAAATTACTGTCTCCTATGACATGCCATATTAACAAAATACAGCCTACAGCCTTCAGTAAAAGACAAAACATGATGAAAGTTTTAATCTGCTTAGAGATCTGAACAGAAACTTCAAAGTAAAAACTCCAGGTCTCAAATTTGAGTCTCTCAAACAGTGTCATTAGTCAGACCTATCTGTTCTCAATTTTAACATGTGGTGTTTTACCTCGAACACTCTCTGCATCTGTTTTCGAGGAACACTCTTAACTGCTTCCTGTTGCTGCCTAGCACCATGTGTACGCATTACATAAGAAGGTAAAAACAAGTGTCCACCTGTTTGATACCTGAAAACCAAAAGAATATTACATAATTTACACTAGGAGGCCACTTGAGATGATTGATTGTGATACAGGCAAGAAATATTGAAACAAAAGATCTGGATCCTTGTACCCTTTCCATTTCTTTGGTGGTATCAACATTGGCATGTATGACATCTCCATGTGTCTAACCTGCAGTTAAACATGATTTCAGTGACATCCACCACGAGTAACACAACAAATAAGAGATGAACGTTATATCTTCACTTACAGTTCCATCAAGCCCTTTGTGGACTAGTTCATCACACTCTATAACCCCATATCTTTTCCCACATCCAGGCCTGCAAGCCAGAAAACATTTCAGGTTTCACAATCAATGCTTCGAGAAATATATTTATAAGCATCCCATCTGAGATCGAAATATATTTTATTAGCATCCCATCTGAGATCGAAATATATTTTATAGCATCCCATCTGAGATCAATTTTCCTCCAACAAACATCATGCTAAAACATAGTAGTACAAGGTAAAAACTAGACAAACAGACCTTTACCTTCCTCGTGTTTTAGTGCACAAAGAAATCAAAAAAGATTATACATTGGGGAAAAAGGAATATGTTAAATTGTTAATGTACAATTATCATGAAAAAGCACGTCGAGGTTCAATGGTCTTTTAAGTATGTTTGCAGGTCAAAAATATGGAAAACTATCAAGAGAGAATTGCTAGCTGACACAAGAACTAACAGCTTACCCTGATCCCTTCCTGATAGTTTTAAGAGTGTGCCTAAATGCAGGTCGAATATCCGGTGGACTATCTGCTAACTGGTTGATTGGAGGATGAACGAATGCTGTCTCTGTTAATAATTCTAAGAGACGACTTCCCAGCTGCAAATAAATTGAAACATCATTTAAAATAAAAAACTAAATGGAAACTTAAAATTGTTTAAAAGCCAAGTTACAAAGACGGGAATTAGATAAAGAGCAGACACAATATCACCAACCTTAGCCTGGGCATCTCGTCCCCAAGACGTACTTTCTTCATTTGTTACCAACCTCTGAGCCTCTATTACTTTTTGCTTTTTAATCAAATTATTAACACGTTTCCTCAAAATGGCCTGCTCTTTAATCAAAGCCTCATCTTTATCGACTTCATTTCTCCTTCCCCTTCTGTAGTTCTTAGAGTTCTCCAAGAAAGTATGAATTCTCACCTGATACAGAAAAGAGCTAGATAAATGTCATTTTGGTTTAAAATAAGCAGAAACTTATAGGATGCCAAGGTGAATGAAGAACATTTTCGCTGGGGTACTAAGAAAATTTGATGACTTGGTGTTTATCCAAATCAGGTGTATTACAGCTTCTAAATGAAGTACTTCCATTATGTTTTGAAGCCACTTTAGAAAAGCAGCCTCTCCTCCTGCTAAACTATCTGACGACTTTTAAACATGCACACAATTTAGACTTCGTAAACACTATCGCAAGTATTCTTTTCTGCTTGACAAAAATGTTAGAGAGACAGAACATTATCATACAGATACTCAAGTGGAGTCAGTTAGACTTGGTAATACACCGTTTAATTTCTCATCAATACGGCATACCATTTTAAGCTGGGGTGCCATAACTATCCAACTTAATATATATAATCCCGCCCCGCCAGTCTAATTTGTCTATAACATAGTAGAAGTGATGATAATCACAAAACTCGCAAAACTCTAAAGAAATGAAGATAAAACCAATAAATTACCTCTTGTTCCACAGCTTCACCGATGTGAACTGCAGCTTGAACAACTCGAACACATCCATCTTCATGTCCAGTCATCAATAACCCCATCATTTTATGCATAACAATAACAGCCATTTTATCAGCAGGTAATAGACCAATTTGAGTAGCATAAGCAGCTTTCTGCTTCTTACTCTCTTGCAAAATTTGATCTTTAGCAATTGCATCTCTCAGTGACTCAAACCAACCAAGAAATAATGATTTAACATAAGGCAAATTAGGAGCTAATTTCTTCTCTAACATTTCTCTTTGTAAATCTCTATACTCTTGTGCCATTTTCTCCCATGCTTCAGTTTCCATCTTAATCTGTCTCCTTCTTAAAGAATCATATTTCTTTTTCTTAGCTACTCTGTCATCACCATCAGAAGACAGAGATTGTTTTTGGAGATTAGGGTTTGATAAAATGCAAGAAATCCAAGGTGGGTCTTCATAGAAAACTCTAGAAATTGATTCTTCAAAATCTGAAAGAATATTCTTGTTGCTGGTGTTGTTGTTGTTGATAGAAACAGATAAGGTTGGAAGCTGAAGTGAATGCAATTGAGAAGAGATAGAATTGTTAAGTTTTGGGTTAGGATTGTTGAAGATAGAATTGAAGGGTAAAAATTTGATGATTTTGACTGATTTTTTTTGAGTTTTTCCTCCTCCTCTTCTCCATGGTTGATGTATTTGAATTGGAGAAGGGAGATAAGGGACTGTTAAAGCCAGTTCTGCAAATTGGGGTTTAGAGTAGAAAGAGAGTGTACTGCAGAGAAATGGACTAGTAGTTGAATGGTGAGGAAACAACCCCTCCTTAAACCCTTGTTGATGGAATTTTGTGCGGAAAAATGAAATAGGTGAGTCGAGCAGGATACATATACGAGCCGGGTTACGTGACCTTATTACAATTTACACCTTGGGCATGTTTGCACCCGACTCGCGATTTAGGATTTGACACTGAGCCGACTCTTCTCGACGCGAATCAGACGTCGGACCGTTTGTGTTTTTAGTTTTAGTCGACTCGCTACTTGATTCAGACATAATGCCGACTCAGACCTGTTTGAATCCGGAGATAAATGTTCCTGATTCATGGAACCAAACCACTGATTCACATATTTTTAAGTTAATTGAGTCAAATATGACTCAAAAAACAAGCATACCGAGTCGGATCCGTATGATTTAGGTGAGCCAGACAAAAGCAAACATTATGCTTATTTGTTTGTTTCAATCTGAATCTCATTAGTTATCTGACTCGGCCCAAGTTAAATGTTGGGTTATTTGTTTTTCATTTTCTTTTTCGATATTTAACTCGAGATTTGTTGGGCACATATCTGGTTGGATTCAAAGAAAGTTCTATAACCTGTAAATTAACAATTTTGAGTCATATTAAAGGAAACTCCAATTGGATTGGCAAATCAACACATTCGCAAATTTACCAATTTCAGTGGCACTGACAAACGAGTAACACGGATGGACAAACCCTCGAATAAAAGGGTTTGTCCACCGTGTCTCAGGTTGAACCGAGAGTCCCAACCTATATCCATGTCAGTCAGAGACGATCGGTCTCATCTGGGACGACGCTCGGCTCATACAGAGACGAGACTCGTCTCACATTGAGATGACCGTCCTTGTTTGAGCCGTCAATGACTACTCTCATCCAATGGGTTTAATTTTGACTCCCTATAAATATAACCAATTTCAACTGCAAAATCACACCTTCTACACTCATAACTTTTAATAATTTCATCTCAATCTTAATCTTTCAATCACAAACTACTAAGAACTCCTCAATCTTAATCTTTCAATCTCAAACACCTCATCAATTTCACCTCAATCTTAGGAAAAAACTATCAAAAAAATGGCAACCTTGTCGGAAACAAAAAACAATTCATCACAAAGACTTCGCGGTCTAAAGATTAATCTGGATAAAGATAAAGCAATTTGCAGAGGTTATGTAGCATTTACGCTTGATCCAATCATTGGTGTTCAACAGCCACATCATACGCTTTGGGGGAACATTTTTACACAATTTTGTCAGTAAACTGGTAATCCAAAAAAACGTGATTCTTCCGGGTTGTCAAGTCGTTTTGGTACAATTAACAAAGACATGAACAGTTGGGTAGCTTTGATGATGTAAATGAACCGACAAAGAGGAAGCGGTGATACTAATGTCGATGTGGTCAGTTGCATTTTAAATTGTTTAATTGATTTTGAAATATTTTATTAATTTGCTATAATAGGTATTTTATATTATATATTGGTAAAAAACTACAACAACGGAAAACTCGAGAGGATTGGCAAAGAACAAGAAGTTTGAGTTTCAAGCACGAAACATGCTTCCACATCCTCAAAAATATGAACCGATTTAACCCTGATATGTTGGGTGGATATAATGTACTAAAGGAATCCCCTTACGAGACCGATGGATCCAAACATGGTAGTCAATCCATACACGGTGGATCCCGACATGGTTCTCAAGTTTCTCCTTATTCTTCACCAAAAACAAACTCAAACCTTCACCCCCAACACTGGTAGATCAGTACATGGTAATTCTAATCTAAATGTGAATGGAAAATAAGATAAATGGGATGGATAGGGTGTGAAAAAAGAAACAACAACAAAAAAAACTCAGAAAGGATGCTCAGGATGCTGCACAATAATAAACTTCAGAATTTCAGCTTCAATATTTTTTTGAAAAATAAGAAAACAATGATATTGTCAAAATAATTAAGCATAAGAAATGTCTTTAGAAATGAAGAAAGGTCGTAAGGCAGTTGAAAAGAGTATTTTTAATGCACACATGAGAGGAATAATGAGAATGGACACGATAAAGATGAATCAAGAACAGCTGAAATTCTGGCAAAAAGAATTTGATGAAATTCAAGCACATAAGGCACAACAATACTCAACACCAATGACGTTAATCTGATGAGGAGGACACCTAAGATAAGGAATCCAATACTTCCATTACGCTAGCTTAGTTTTAGATTATATGGATGTAGTATTTAGTTTAATTTAGGTGTAATCCTTTGTATTAAATTCAGTTTTATCCAAAGCTACATCAATGGTGATTTTTTGAGCCCAGCGTGGAAGATTCTTTTCCTTTAACAGTTTAGGTTTTGTTATGAAACCTCTTCATAAAAGGAAATCTGTGATTAAAGATCATTCTTTTGTTTGCATATGATGTTAAAACTCAATTGAGAATGAGTTTCAAGAGATCTAATAAGAAGTAACTCTTGATAAAGTTCATTAAGACGATTTTTCTTATGATCTTTGATCTCCTTTTGTGAGTCCATATTTTACAAGAACAAAGTAATGGAGTCTACTAAGTTACTATTAGAAGTAATTAGGGGATACATTAATTCTTGTCTTAACTCACAACTTCTGGCTTGCAACTGACATACAAACTTTAAGACATCTTACAGACAATTGATGGTAATTTCTGGTACAGAAAACCTATTGACATCGCTGAGAAACTTCTCCAACTTGGTCGTGTCTTCCTTTATAAAACAGGATGTTGAATCAACATTATTCATCTTAGTGATGTAAGAAGGATTGAAGGTTCTTCATCAGCTGGGATCGGATCCAAGATAGTGCCTATAGAAGGAATTTGCGACCTTTCATTTGGACATGCCCTTCTTTTTCCATGAGACTTATTCAAGAGTTTATCATAGAGATAATATGTTCTTCAAGTATGTTCATAAAAGGTATTTGACCGGTTACCCATAGCTTGTTCTGAGAATATATTCTCTAAACCTTGAGGTATGCTAACTGAGCCTTTTGGTCTTCCTTTAACTTTATCCTGGCTCATGTCTTATAGGTTGGATCGCACCCACTATATATTGTCATATCTTTTCATGTTTGCCTGCTCTGACACCAATTGAAATGACGAGGGTACCAAGTACACCACAATCATTTCGATATCAACTTATAAGTCTGATACCTTGTGTGATCTAATATAGACAGAGACTATCAAGAAGATAGCAACCACAAGGTATATACTTGATATATAGTAAAAATCTGAAGCCGAACCTAACTATAGGGATCAACCCAAATGTTTGGATTAACGTACAAGTACAATTACTTTAATTATAACTAAACAATAATTATAATGCAGAAAGTAAAGTAAAATCAAACAACGAGATTTTATTGATGTGAAAACCGCGGCAGAAAAACCCCGGGACCTAGTCCAGTTTTGAATACTCTCAGAATTAAGCCGTTATACAAAGATTATTGTTAGAGCATAGCTTGGTTGAACCCACCAAGCGTTGGTATGTCAAGTTTGATTGTCATATTTTAGTGAATCAAAACTCAATTAAAGAGTCGCTTGATTATGTACAAGAGACAACTTCGTATAGGTTAGGCTAGAAAGATTAGGATAATGAGATATACAAGTATTACTCGGAGACTTGAAGAATGTGAAGAAGTAACAAGCTACATCGACGACATCATCCTTCCTCTTGAGGTTAGTAATATTTTGACTTGAACTGTTTCATTCCCAACGTATCTTTCAATTCGTGTTATATTGAAAACATAACTGCGAAGCTGTGAATGATTATACTGTAGTAGACATAGTATTAAGGAATTACAATACGAAGTATAACGCTTATCTTTTGAACTTCGTATATAAGAAATCAACATAATCGTATGAATGCTATTGTGATTATGTGTATGGGTATGGGTGAAGATTTCGTCCTAGGAAATAATGTTTACATTCGTTTAAAGGAAGTACATTCATGAACTTGTTTTATGAATCGAAAGGGAAATCGCTAGGCTTATTGGTATTGTTATTCATTACGTATATTTGGATTACCAATATGTGTGAGTTAGTAAAACCGATCATAACTTGTTATGTATCTTGGTAAAACTAGTCATAGTGCCTGACTTATGTATTGGTATGACTTTTATTAGTGTAACCGATCCTAATAATCACCTAAGATGGTATGATCGATATTTGTAATTGGTGTAACCGATCCTAGTAATTGATGTGACCGATCACAAAAGAATGTGTAATCGATCCTTGTAATTGGTGTAACTGGTCTTGGTAATAGGTGTAACCGATCCTGGTAACTGGTGTGACCGATCACAAGTAATACCATGAGAATATGGTAACCGGTCCTGGTAATCGATGTAACCTATCCTGGTAACTGATGTAACCGGTCCCAGTAACCATATTAAGGTAGAACCGATCCTTGTGTTTGGTAGAACCGTAAACCCATGATTAGTGTGTTGATTTTTGATCAATCACATAGTTCTTGGAAATCAGATGAACCAGTTTTAAACTTGTTTGGAAGTGTGGTATAATCGGTTCCAAGATTGTAAATATGAAAAAGGATTTACAAAGAAATAAGATGTCGACATACTTTGAACATGTTCAGTAACTCTTATCTTTTATTGTTCAAAGATATTCCTTAATAACTAAAGGAGATCCCGGACAGAAATAAGTTGAAAATCTTTTAATTAAGGTTATTAATTTTATATGTTTTTAATTACCAGCAATTAAAACGCATATCTCTGGAAAATAAAAATTGGTAATGTGCATTTACTAATTGGAGATTTTCTAGTAGGATTTCGGTTATTTTTGGACAGAGCATTTCTAGGAATTATGAAAACCGAATTTGGAAATATATTGCATATCTTGAGAATATTTTCGGTTTTGGAAATTCCTTGGTGTCCAAACTTCCTTGGTCTATAAATACCCAAGTTTGCATTTCGAGCAAACTATCCTAAGAGCCGGCAAAACTACCTTGTTGTGTTGTTACTGGTGGATCCGTCTATTCGGAGAGGAAGGTACCCTAATTAGGCAAAATCTCTTACGACCGCTCGTTTAAAGACTTTTGTGGGATCAAGAAGCTCTACGAGAACCGTTGGTGGGAAACTAGATAATTGCAACATTATTAGTTTTCGATTTGATTTGATTGACTAACGGTTGTTGAAATTTGATTGCACCTAGTTTGTTTATTCTTGAGAATCTTTTCTTCTGATATAAGATTCACTCAAACTAGATCGAAGTGTCGACAGGATCTTTAGAACTGTTTGTAGATCTAAAGACGTCATGTGATAATCCATTGCTAACAGACTCCATTCTGTGCGTTATTGATCACAAGAGATTCAAGTTGTGGTGTGCAAGTGTTTATTGAAGATTTAAGAAGATCTGAAGACAAATAAGATTTCTGATTTGGGTTCATAATCTTTGGTGTGCACAAAACTTGATCGGCTGGGATCCAACTATAATCAGTTTATCTTTGATAGATTTGATTGATTAGTTGCGTAGATCGGCATCAGTATTTAGCATCTTGATAGATCCTATTATTGATTGCAGTAATCTAAACTCTGTTACTTTGGTAGTTGTTGGATAGATTGATATAAACCCGAGAAAGGAGTTTATTGGATTAAACAGAAGAGCCTTTGTCTAACTCATATCACTGAGATTAAATAGAGTTGTTACCGAAAAGATTTGTTGTTCCTTTACTGTTTGGAATACGAACCAAAGGAATTGTTCTAGTGCGTGCACTTATTGAATGTCGAAAGCGCAGGGATACTATAGAAACTAGGTGAACTATAGGTTTAGTTGCTTGGTCTCAACTATACGAAGTTGGTGTGATTTTGTATAGCGGCTTAATTCTGAGAGTATTCAATTCTGGACTAGGTCTCGGGGTTTTTCTGCATTTGCGATTTCCTCGTTAACAAAATCTTGCTGTGTCATTTACTTTTGTTTTCCGCAATTATAATTGTTGTTATTATAATTTAAAGTAAATTACACAAACGTTAACTCCATATTACTTGATAGAGATCCTATAGAGTTTGGTTAAGTACGAACCTATTATCAAGTAATCACACTTTGATTTTTGTATTGTTTCGATCTCGTATCCATAGACGATCACACAAAGGGTGAATACTGATTCGTTGTATTGTCTCGACTCAGTCCATAGACAATCACTTTCGGTAAGAGGACTTATAGGTGGAAAAGTTTAAGATTGTGGTATATTTGGGTACCCTCGTCTTTTCACCTACTACCAACTTCGTATAGTTGAGATCAAGTAAACTACCCTTAATTACCTAGTTTCCTCAGTATCCCTACGCCTACAACCAATTTGGCCAACGCACGTGAATCCTCAGATAATACACTATCTTAAGTTGCTTCACCTGCTTGTGAAGACTTCAAGCACTCAACTCCTTTGGATTGTCTTGTGAAACATTAAAGGACTAATCAGTTTTCGGTAACCGCTCTATCAATCTCAAAAATTAAATTAGAGATTTGTGTTGAGTTCAACAAAGGATCTTCCGTTTATGTAATAAACTCATTTGTTCGGTTAGGTTAACCAAGATCTAGATTATCAAGACAACCATATCTAGGTTTACAAACTATTAGATTTGGATATTGAAGAATACCACCAAATGATAGTTTGTCGTTCTAATACGACTAGCAATAAATGGTCTATCAAAGATAAATAATGCTTAGTCGGATCCTAGTCTATTAAGTTTGTGCAAAAGGTAAATCACAAAGATCGAAAACCAATAAGAAATCTTGTTGTCTTTAAAATCTTCAATGTCTTCAAAGTACATGCACAAACAAACCCGATTCCATTGTGATCGATCATGCACAGAACGAAGTCTGTTAACAATGGATGATCACAAGTCTACCGTCATATCTAAAAACATATTCGAATTATCATTAATCCCTTGTTAAAAAGTTGGGGTACAACAACCTCACCCAATATTTCGCTTACCAATCTGTATGGACTAACTCCAATATACTTTCAAGAGAATCAACTAGACAGTCAGACTCAATCTTAAGAAAAGTATATCAAAGAGTTATATCTCAATCTCTCAATTCAATCAGCAATCAAACAAATAATAATTTGCGAGCCCGATTGAATATAAGAGAGATAACTTGAACGGTACCAAAGACCAATGTTCAAGTATCAATCAATTTCAATCAACAACCAAAAGTTGTATTTACTAATTGATCGATTCAACGCCCAACCTGTGATATTTCAATTATATAAGAACAAAATATAATGTGGAAAAGAAATAACACAGACACCAGAAGTTTTGTTAACGAGGAAACCGCAAATGCAGAAAAACCCCGGGGCCTATTCCATATTTAACACACACTATATTAAGCCGCTACAGACACTAACTTACTACAAACTAACTTCGGTCTGGACTGTAGTTGAACCCTAATTAATCTCACACTGATCCAAGGTACAGTTGCGCTCCTTACGTCTCTGATCCCAGCAGGATACTACGCACTTGATTCCCTTAGCTGATCTCACCCACAACTAAGAGTTGCTACGACCCAAAGTCGAAGACTTTAATAAACAAACCTGTTTCACACAAAAAATTCTACAGGAATAGATAAATCTATCTCCCACAGAAATACCAACGAGTTTTGTTCCATCTTTTGATAAATCAAGGTGAACAGGAACCAATTGATATACCGGACTTATATTCTCGAAGAACAACCTAGAAATATCAATCACCTCATAATAATCTTAACCGACTAGCGAAACAAGATATTGTGGAATCACAAACGATGAAACGAAAATATTTGTGACTACTTTTCTATCTTGCCTATTGGAGAATTTAATCTCAAGCCAATCTTACGATTGCACTCAATCACGATAGAAACAACAAGATCAGATCACTCAACTACAAAGAAAATAGTTGGGTCTGGCTTTACAATCCCAATGAAGTCGTCAAGTCGTTAACCTACAGGGTCTCGGTAGAAACTTAAGGTTAAAGAAAAATCATCTCTAGCTTATACAACTAGTATCACACAGGAGGTGTGGGGATTAGGTTTCCCAGTTGCTAGAGTTCTCCTTTATATAGTCTCCAAATCAGGGTTTGCAATCTAAGTTACCTTGGTAACAAAGCATTCAATATTCACCGTTAGATGAAAACCTGATTAGATTCAAGCTAATATCTTTCAACCGTTAGATAGAACTTAGCTTGTTATACACAAATGAAATGCACATTCATTTAGGTTTGTGTAACCGTACCTAAACGTGTACACCTAGTTGGTTCAAAAGTAGTTTACCAATGGTTAGCCATATGAGCACTTTCATATCTACCTTATTCATCTTCACCATAACTAGTTCAAATGACTCAAAAGAACTAGTTAGAGAGTTGTTCAATTGCTTAGATCTCATAAAAGTATATATAAGACACAATCGAAGCAAAAACGATTTTGATTCACTCGAATCGATTCATGAACATTATAGCCACTGTTTGCAAATATGCATTCCTTAGTTTATATATGTCTTAGTTCACGAATAAACCGTTTTTAGAAAATAACCCACTTAAGTATGCAGACAGGTACGCATACTTAAGTACCCGGATTGAGTTTGTTTTCAGTTCACAAACTCCAGCATAAATTCACGAGATGTGAACTTCTGAAAGTACGCATACGGGTACGCGAACTTAGGCTCCGGACATCCTAAACCAGTAAAGTACGCATACTTTAGTTCAAGGATTTTGGACTTACACAAGTATGAGTTCACATACAATGTTTATATCCATTCAAGTTTATATATTCTAAACTCTCATTTCAATCATTGAAACATTCTTAGAGGATGTTAAATAGAGGTTATTCACACACTGTATTTCATCAAAGCGATTTTCAAGATATTTAAATAATCAACATGACTTTCGTCACTTGTAAAGATGAACTTGGCCAAAGCGAAAGCTTACCAACACATATTTCGAGAAATAGATAAGCGAGATAAACTCGGCTCGAAATAGAAAATGTGTATAATCGAAGTCTATATAGCAATACGACTTTTGTCTCAAGATAGGAGATAGAGTAGCTATACTTTTGAGTGATAGATAAGTTCAAGTCTCCACATATCTTTTAGTCGATGAAGTTCCACCAGTTCCTTGAGTAGTTCTTCGTCTTTGCATGATGAACGTCGTGGAGTCTAGAGCTCAACTACACTTTCTATCCTAGTCCGAGACTTATCTATAAGTAGACTAGAAATCAAGACTTATAGTTTTGGCAACTAAACTTGACAAACAAGCTTGAGATAGCAACGCTTGCAAGTTCGACCGAGCAGTGCTCTAACAATCTCCCCCTTTGTCAATTTTAGTGAAAAAACTATCAATACATATGAAATACAAAATAAATAAACTTTGCAGCTTCTCTTCCACATGCATGATCTCCTTGGTTCTTCAACATTACTCGAAATCTTTGTCACTTCCAAGTACTCCAATGATTCCAAAGATATTCAATGCAGTATCACCGTTGTAAAGATCCGTAACCATAACAATGAGAAAACAAAATCTCTCAATCATTGTTACATAGTGTCATAATATTATTACACAACATCAAAGTTCAATTGTATCACAACTTTGACAACAATACTATGGTGATATGTATCACTCCCCCTTAGTCAATACTTCATCTCACATGAAAACCACTCCCCTTTACATAATGATCCGAAAACCATATGTATTTATGGTGTGAACTACATATTAATTCTCCCCCTTTTGGTCAATAAAATTGGCAAACGTACGAAAACTAGTGGGATCCTAATGAAATTTTCATAGAGACACTTCATGACCAAAAGAAAGCACATATCAACTTTTTAGATGCAACCATATAGCCGAAACTAAATGCATTCATCAAGGAGTTTATAAAGATACAAGATAACCCCTATAATATTCCACAGCCGCACTCCCCACAAAGATTTGGCAATTAAGCACAAGTTCAATTAAGAACTCTCCCCCATAAAATGTCATTCCCAAAAGAACAACAAGAGCGACCTTACTTTCACAAGAAAAGAAGGATTTCTTTGGACATTAACAAATCACATAAGAGTATGAATTTGTATCCAAAAATCTCAATCAAATTAACCACAAGAGAACCCAGGATTAACTCAATCGTAAATGCTCACATAAGAGAACTTACGGAGCCGCACAGTATATACATAAAAAATATGGATCAGGGAAGATCAATACTGCGGAATACACAAAGATTCATTTTATTTTTCATCACTATTTGCACAATGACATATAATAGACTTTAATCTTTGTAAACAAAAGTTCATCCTATCTTCCATCAATATTTGCATAATGACATAATAGGCTTAACTTTTGTTTGTTAAAAGTTCATTCAATCTTTTATCAATACTTGCATACTGACATATGAAAGACTTAACTTTTGACCATGTATGGGACAATCATAGTTCACGGACGCAAACACACATATCCCATAACAAGTTTTTACAATATATAAAACCAATAAAGATTAATACTGCAAAAACAATCTTTGCCCTTAGAAGGTAGAATCAATCTTTTTCGCACGGATTTACACCAAGAATGGCTACCAAAGGCGTATAAAAAGATTTTCTTAACAAAGAAGAACATACAGAGTCATTGACGACCATGCACCATAGTTCACAAAAGATGATTGTGAACATTCAAGAATTCCATAGCAATGTGACTATTGCCCATTCTTGAACTTCCTTATTATTGATTCACCAATCATCATTCTTGTAAAAGCTACAAATGAGCTTAGAAGAGGAGTACTCCAAGAATCCAAGTGCCCAAGTCCAAGAGAAATGGAACAAGAGCGACAAAACGGAGCAAAACACTCAAAAACAAAAGTCGGGACAAAGATCAATCTTAACTCTTCCAAATTCAGGAATTCTCATCTCTATTTTCAATATAATTCAAATAGGAAGAGAATACAAAAATAATGAGGTCATTCCGAGTTCGGACGAAGAAGTTACGGCCAAAATAAGTTTACCGAAAAACCACATCTATAGTCTAGTATGCATACGGGTTTGCAAACGAATTTTTGTGACCTGGAGCAGTATGCAAACGGGTATGTGTACTAAAACCCTTGGATTTTGATTTTAAATGATGGTATGCATACCTAGTATGTGTACCATGAAGTCCAAACATCCCGAACTACTATTTTCAAACCTAAACATTTAAGAACCTTAAACACAGATCAAGTTAAGTATAAATGAACAATAAGAAAGGTACGTGGATCATTATAAGTACTCTAAGCAAATAAATAAAAGCATAAATCTTGCTCAAGTTTATAGACATACCTTTTTAGATGAATCCAATTGAATTATACAGTCTTACCAAACATAATCTGTGCGCCCCAATTCTCGTGCTTCCCTCACTGTATACATAACAGGTCATTCCTTGGTAAGGATGCACTTACAACATAATCAAGTTGTGTTGAGGTGAACAATGTCTTGCTCACCACAAGTGACTGAAACAAACTTTTCTGTAACTATGGAATTTTCACCATCTATAGTTTTTGGCTTATTTTGTTTCATTTTTGGATTATCATGAAAGAGATCGCTTCGAGAACCTTTCACATCCAAACCCATCTTTCCAAAGAACTTTGTAAGTTCCAACATCATGGATATTGCCTTCTCCACAGTCATGGAATTTTCTGGGAGATCATTCCTTTTCACACTTAAAGTATCATAGGATTTCTTTGGTACCCACTCCTGAGTGCGTTTAGGAACAATATGAACCTTCTTCCCATTACTCTCTTCTAGATTTCTTGAAAGAGAATTGGATTGACTATTCTTTTACAAGTTAGTCTTTCTCCAATTGGGAGCATCAGATCTAGTCTTCGTCTTTACGAAGTTATCCTTTTGATAACCATTACGATTGTGAAAAGGCTTCATATGACGTTTATAGGAAAATCTAGGCTGATCACAGCACTGATTCCTTTTCCTAAAGGTTGGATAGTTACAACCTGTAACGTTAAGGGGATTAGTCTTAAAATATGATCTTTGTTTCACAACTTCTTTTGATGCCCAAGCAAGAACATCATGAAGTTTCTCATTCCTTATACGGAAACGACATCTCCTTTTCAGGTGACCTTTATTTCCGCAATAGTGGCAAACATAAGGAATGTTCTTACCTCGATCTGTGTGTGCTGAATTTGGAGGTTGATATATTTTGCTCTTTTGAACCTTAACTGCAGGTGAGGGTATTTCACTTTTTCCATCAGTGTAAACCTTTTGTTGAGAAGAATTACTAGCCTTGACAAATTTTACCTCTTTGTTAATACTTGGAGCATTTATTCCCTTATAGGCCAATCCTTGTGTATCACGATGATTTTTACTTTCTCCTAGCATAGTAGTTAATTTGCTTGAACTAGTGTTGAACTTTTTCAAGCCATCTTCCAACATCTTGATTTTATCAAGAGCAGCAACTAAATCAGCCTCAAGGTGTTTTTCTCGAGCGAGATAAGCGCTTTATCTGTCATCAAAACTTGCTAGTTGTTCTGCAAGTTTCTCTTCCAACAAGAAATATTTTTTATAAACAGTATCACATTCAATTAACTTCAAACGTAGGTTTCCTAAGAATCCTTGAGGATCGATTCGTTAGAGCGATTCAAAACATAAACACCTACGTAACATCTTCTCAATTTCTTGTTTTATCGGCAGAGAGGAGTCAGAAGAGGTGTGACATGAGAAGTTGTCATCTTCGTCTTTTCCAACGAAATCAAAACCTTCACATACTCTGAGACTTCCTCATTAACATCTCTATCAATATCTGAATCACCTTCATCAGAAAGTTCATCCAACTGTTCTTCTAGGTGTGTTTCCCAAAATTCAACAGGTTCTACATTAAGAGAATGTTTAGATACTGACCTAGATGTGACAGTTCTCTCAGGTGAATCCAAGCTTCGAAAATAATCTGGTAATTTCTGAACTTGTACATTATTAGAGATAGACTCATTCATAATCAGATCGCTACAAACACAGACTTATAAGGTCTTAAACGTGTTTTCATGCTATGATACCAATTGAAAAAGTGGGGGTACAACAACCTCACCCAATATTTCGCTTAGCAATCTGTATGGACTAACTCCAATATACTTTCAAAAGAATCAACTAGACAGTCAGACTCAATCTTAACAAAATTATATCAAAGAGTTATATCTCAATCTCTCAATTCAATCCGCAATCAAACAAATAATAATTTGCGATCCCGATTGAATAAAAGAGAGATAACTTGAACGGTACTAAAGACCAATGTTCAAGTATCAATCAATTTCAATCAACAACCAAAGGTTGGATTTACCAATTGATCGATTCAACGCACAACCTGTGATATTTCAATTATATAACAAAATATAATGGGAAAAATAAATAACACAGACACCGGAAGTTTTGTTAACGAGGAAACCGCAAATGCAGAAAACCCCCGACACCTATTCCATATTGAACACGTACTGTATTAAGCCGCTACAGACACTAGCCTACTACAAACTAACTTCGGTCTGGACTGTAGTTGAACCCCAATCAATCCCACACTGATCCAAGGTACAGTTGTGCTCCTTACGTCTCTGATCCAAGAAGGATACTACACACTTGATTCCCTTAGCTGATCTCACCCACAACTAAGAGTTGCTATGACCTAAAGTCGAAGACTTTAATAAACAAATCTGTATCACACAGAAAAGTCTACAAGAATAGATAAATCTGTCTCCCACAAAAATACCTACGAGTTTTGTTCCTTCTTTTGATAAATCAAGGTGAACAGGAACCAGTTGATATACCGGACTTATATTCCCGAAGAACAGCCTAGAAATATCAATCACCTCATAATAATCTTAACCGACTAGCGAAACAAGATATTGTGGAATCACAAACGATGAGACGAAGATGTATTTGACTACTTTTTTATCTTGCCTATCGGAGAAATTAATCTCAAGCCAATCTTACGATTGCACTCAATCACGATAGAAACAGCAAGATCAGATCACGCAAGTACAAAGAAAATAGTTGGGTCTAGCTTCATAATTCCAATTAAGTCTTCAAGTCATTAACCTACAGGGTCTCGGTAAAAACCTAAGGTTAAAGGAGAATCGACTCTAGCTTATACAACTAGTATCACACAGGAGGTGTGGGGATTAGGTTTCCCAGTTGCTAGAGTTCTCCTTTATATAGTCTCAAAATCAGGGTTTGAAATCTAAGTTACCTTGGTAACTAAGCATTCAATATTCACCGTTAGATGAAAACCTGATTAGATTCAAGCTAATATCTTTAAACCGTTAGATCGAACTTAGTTTGTTATACACAAATGAAATGCACGTTCATTTAGGTTTGTGTAACCGTACCTAAACATGTACACCTAGTTAGTTCAATAGTAGTTAACCAATAATTATCCATATGAGCACTTTCATATCTACCTTATTCATCTTCACCATAACTAGTTCAAATGACTCAAAAGAACTAGTTAGAGAGTTGTTCAATTTCTTAGATCCCATAGAAGTATATAAGACACAGTCAAAGCAAAAACGATCTTGATTCACTCGAATCGATTCATGAACATTATAGCCACGGTTTGCAAATATGCATTCCTTAGTTTATATATGTCTTAGTTCACGAATAAACCGTTTTTAGAAAATAACCCACTCAATTATGCATACCGGTACGCATACTTAAGTTCCCGGATTGAGTTTGTTTTCAGTTCACAAACTCCAGCAGAAATTCACAGGATGTGAACTTCCGGAAGTACGCATACGGGTACGCGAACTTAGCTTCCGGACATCCTGAACCAGTAAAGTACGCATACTTTAGTTCAAGGATTTTGGACTTACACAAGTATGAGTTCACATACAATGTTTATATCCATTCAAGGTTATATATTCTAAACTTTCATTTCAATCATTGAAACATTCTTAGAGGATGTTAAATAGAGGTTATTCACACAGTATTCTTCATCAAAGCGATTTTCAAGATATTTAAATAATCAACATGACTTTCGTCACTTGTAAAGATGAACTCTGCCAAAGCGAAAGCTTACCAATACATATTTCGAGAAATAGATAAGCGAGTTAAACTCGGCTCAAAATAGCAAATGTGTATAATCAAAGTCTATATAGCAATACGATTTTTGTCTCAAGATAGGAGATAGTGTAGATAGACTTTTGAGTGATATATAAGTTCAAGTCTCCACATACCTTTTAGTCGATGAAGTTCCACCAGTTCCTTGAGTAGTTCTTCGTCTTTGCATGATGAACGCCTTGGAGTTTAGAGCTCAACTACATTTTCTATCCTAGTCCGAGACTTAGCTATAAGTAGACTAGAAATCAAGACTTATAGTTTTGGCAACTAAAATTGACAAACAAGCTTGAGATAGCAACGCTTGCGAGTTCGACCGAGCAGTGCTCTAACACCTTGATCTAGTTTGAGTGACCTTATATCAGAAGAGGAGGTTTCCAGAATAAACATACTAGGTGCAATCAAGGTTTAACAACCGTTAGTCAATCAAATCAACAATTAAGAACTAGAATAACAATGAAAATTCTTGTTTTCCACCAACGGTACTATCTACATGCTTATTGATTCATCTTTAAACTTACGAACTCAAAAGATAATATTACAAGATATTATCAAGTTTAGTTGAAAATTCTAGTTTCCCACCAACCGTTAGTAAGGTTACTCTCCCCTTTAAGATAATATTACAAGTAATAGTATCAGTTGACTACAAAAATGACTACAAAATGAAGTTCCTTCCTGTTGATGGTGGTTTTTAGTTCAGGGTTAAAATTGTAAAACCCTGTATTTAATGCTCCGTTGTTCTACAAAGAAGCTGAGCCATTTAAGAGTGACGAGTGCCCAGGCCTCTTACTTACATATGTATTGAGAAATTTAGTATATTTATATTAAATTTACCCAGAATGGTGCGTGTAGCAACAACCCCAAATATTCTGTGAATTTTATCTACCGCCTACATTATTCATAAATGTATGGCTTATTGAATATTTTCCTATGTTATGTTCCCCGGCTGAACCCTGAATATTGGTATGACATGACAATAAATGTTCACTCGCAGCTGAGCAGCATGAATTTCCCGAAGTATCAAGATTGAGGTCTGCATGAAAATACTCAATCAGAAGACGCGCTAACGGCTCTCTGAGAATAAAAGAATTTTGTGTTAACACCCATAATTTATCAAATTTGTTTAATTTTGTGATAGCTCACAAGATTCAAATTTTGGCCTAATTATTTTGCAAAAATTAGGTTTTCTGCGCCTTGCGCATTATCTCGAACCTTATTGGTAGAGACCAAACGTAGGTAAGCTAGGAAATTAATCCGCCATGGAGCTAGTAGGAGCAAAGTCCTACCAGAAATCAAAAAACAAGAAATAAAGAGGAGCCGCGGCTAATAGGAGCAACAACGAGAGGAGGCGTGGCCGCGCCAACCGATTTGCCTCAGCAGGCACCACTTGTGGCCGGCCGGCCACGCTCCATGTTGTTACTTGCCGGCCCCTTTCCCATCGACCAATCAGATCGCTTTAAACCCGCCACACGCACTTTTAAATAAAGTTGGAAGTCAGTTAGTCGATGCGCCTAATTCCTTAAGGAATCTAATCTAGACTGCCCATGTCAGTCTCAAAAACGATCACGGCCACACGTTTTGGCCACTCAATTTATCAAACCTAGCCGCCTCCTAACGTGGTCGGACAAGCACCACCGTGCACACCGGCGGGCCCACTAATGCCTTAGCCGATCGGCAACTCTCAGCGCGCCAACACCAAAAACGTTGGCCCTAAAATAGGTTGATCACATGGTTTTTATAAAACCCAAATTAAATCAACGGCGGCCCTTAACTGCCGCAAATCATCTCGGCCCCCCAACTTCGCCAGATGAATTGGCTGGCCTAACTCCCATTTTAGGTGGCCAACAAGATGTGGCCATAATCAACGGCCACTCCCCTTCCATGAGCCGCGATCGGCCATGCCACGGCCTCCCCATATGGCTCCAAAACGATCGTCCAAAAGAGGCTGGTCGTGCTGTTTACATAAATTTTAAGGCGGCCATTAAATGCCGCAAATCATCTTGGCCGTCCAACTTCGCCAGCCGAATTGACCGGCCCAGAATAAATCTAAGGCGACCAATATGATGTCATTATAGTCGCCAGCCCTCACTCTACTATAGGGACCGACCGGCCTATCCTTGGCACGGGTGAATGGCTCCTAGCAGCCTCCCGAAAATGGCCGGTTGCGCTCCCTTTAAGACATTAAGCTCCGCGACTGATCTAAGCGAGCTTTATACCATGATGCTTTATGAGCATCGATTATTTTGATCTGCTTGCTTAAAAGCGATGCTTTACATGCATCGAATACATACGATATTTTACGAATATCGGCTTCACAAATAACTCAGTTATTTAACATAATAGCGTCACATGCTATTCTTTGTGGAAAGTCTCATGACTTGGCTCGTTGGTTTTGCACACAAGACCCACTCAGCAATGTGCTGCATATTTTTTCCATAAAAATACTCGAGTCATCAAACATGTCACAAACTGGGGGATGCTCATCAAGGTATTGGTCTGGCGGTTTACAGCGTACGGCGTGCAACACGCCCATTATAAGAAAGTGTCAGGAAAAGCGGACAGTTAGTGGTAGCAGAGAAGTAGTGGATGTAAACTAACCGCCTTCTCTCATAGTAAGACGTAGTTTTCAGCATTTTTACACGATCCTCACTTCTCCATCACTCAACTTTTCCCATTTCCTATGAGATCAGGGTGCGTGCAACTATGACTATATAAATAGGTTTTGAACCTATTTTAACCAACGACACAGTGTTTGGTTATACATAAGAGTATCCAGAAAAACACCAAGAACTGATAGGTTACATTCCGCAAGCCAGTTCCACATTCTGATACAAGTCATAAAATAGCCACACCTTCAGAGTTAACCATTCTGATCTCAACACCTACTTTGCTTCCCTCCCTAAGATCAACCCTTCTCCTTCACTTTGTGACCGAAGCAAGACTGGAACGACCATTTCTTGGTTTAGGCCAGGATTATACAGATTGATCTCTCGAATCTAAAGTACTCCCGTGCAGTGCATTTGTTTAGGGTTTGAATTCGTTTCTCATCAACACACCCAAATTTACCAAAACCAGCAGAATCAGTTTTTACCCCAAAACAACTGGCGACCACAGTGGGAGATTAATCTCTCGGTTGCAAGATCAATTTTCAATTTCATTTTAATTTTCTCAATTTCAAGAGGGTAGATCTTAGATCTAATAACCAAAATTCATTTCAATCACCAATTCCAACTTTCCCTTTTATGATGTACCCGGGTTATACAAACTCTTCCAAAATCACGAATGCTCGAAATCCAATTACCATGGAAGATATGGCGAAAATGCTGGAGGACGTTGTCGCAAATCAGGCCAATATCGTCAAGCTGCAAAATGAGACGTTTTGTCTCTTAAAGAGTATGGCAAACCGGTTGTGGCAAGAATCAGCAAACATTTGCTCGGAGGATGCCACCAATTTTAGAAGTGCCACCAATTTTAAAAGTGATACAAAAAATGTTGAATCCTTGTCTGAGGTCTGTGCCTCCGCCAACGACAGTGCAGACAGAGTACGTAATCGCATCGGACGAGAGCAGGAAGGAAATGACCAACTAAACTCAGCCAATGACAAAGAGTTGAGGCAATTTCACAAGACTAAGGGAAGAGACCTGCCAGGTGCATCACAATATTTGCAAGATAAGGGTAATGAGCCAGCCTATAAAGCTTTGTTGGAAAACTTGTATCTCAAAACCCTAGCGGAAGTTTGATGTGATTTTCAAAGATGTTATAGTAATGGTAAATAGGATTCGAACTCTAAGACTTGTGAAGATTCGAGTTTTTAAATTTAATAAAAATATATACAAAAATATTACAAAGGGTGCGAGAGTTACTTGGACTCAGGATTCCACCGAATTCAAAACATAAGGTTCAATTATTATTTCTTTGAAAATTTTAGCTCAAGAAAAACATGGACTCTATTTTTGCCAAGGTAGATTCTCAAAAAATTGATTGTAAATCCTAAGCATGATGTATCAAAACACCTAAGCTAAGCATACATCATCAAATTAAATGACAACCAATTAATTCAAATCATAATTTCAATTAAAATTAATGCAAAAGTCTTAAAAAGAATTAATAAAATTACCCCAAGTATGATATTAGTCTTCCTCCGTCATCCCAGTATTGGGGTTTAGCTCCTCATGGTAAAAACATGCTCAAAAGATAGAAACATGGCTCAAAAGGTGTTTTAATTGAAGGAGAATAATAATACAGCGAATCTGCAACGCTTTATAGTCGTTACAAAAGTCACCGTTACAATTGAAGTGATGTTTATAAACGATAACTGTGTTCTGCTGTTGAAGAACGATACTTCTTTGCAACTGTTCTGTGTGGGTCAATGTTCTTCGTGTTCTTCAGCAGCAGCAGCAGAACCCGGTTTCCTGCACCTTTGATTTCTCGGCTCTATCGTGTTCTAAACTTTCCCTAACTTTCGACACCCCTTCTATATGACCCAACCAATCTATTTATATCAAAAAGAGCGATTAAATCTCTCCAAAATCTCTTCCTTTCTCTTCACGGCAAAGTTGCGGCAATTTCTTGTTTTAGAATTTCTACGCGTTTCCGAGCTTTCCTTTTGATTCTAAACTCTTCCTTAGATAGATACCAATCTTTGGGAAGGTTTATAGCACTTTAATCTCTCTAAAATTTCCTAAAATCGGTCACACACGTGACTTTCCATATTTTGCTGTTGAGATAAAAATCCGTTGATTGAGCCCAGATTAATCGATTTCAACACCAATGTTAGATTCCTAGACCCATAAGGAGTCTACCCTATGAAAATCAGAGGTTTAGTCAACCTAAAACTCCTCCAAATCACGATCACCAAAACTGCCAGGAATGTGTTTATATTTTCCCGCCCAAATTCAGAATTTGAACGTGAAGGGGAAAGGTTACCCCTTATCCGTTGCTGGAGTCCGCATAACACTCGTCCCTTGGGTTGCATTTATCAACTTTTCGAGCCAATTTCGCCGCAAAAGCTTATTTCTCCAAAAACACCTACAAAGAGATAAAATACCAAAATAAGTACAAAAATGGGTACTAACAATATACACAATAGAGATGAAAATAGACACATAAATGCGTCTATCAAAGTTCAGAGAGTTGTCCAACGATCCGCAGCCACAACCGCCCTAACATTCCTAAAAAGACAAGCACCTGAAGAAGGGGAAATCTACCAAGACACCTATGAGGAGGGGAACTGCGCCAATGAAAAATATTCAGTCCAACCGCTTCACATTGCTGTCACCGATGCAGGGCCCTCAAGAGAAGTTGCAGTCCAACAAAATTGCCGAACTAAACGATCCGTGCCAGAATCAACACTCGTTCAAGCTTCGACTCCGCCCTCGAAACGAGCTTCGCGTCAAAGCCTACAAGAGCGTCCGCGACAACGGCCGATAACACAAGAGAGGCCGGACTCGAACTACCCACGTTTCCCACTCCCTATAAGAAAAGTTTTGGAATTACTTGAAACTTGGGTACGAGACGGGGCGGTTCAACTGCCTCCCATATGGCGTCCACCAACTGATCAAGAGATGTTAGATTCGAGATATTGCCACTATCACAGGTTCATCCATCATCCTACCAATGAATGCAATGGTCTGAAGCGCATTGTCCAAGAAAATATTAATTCGGGAGAATTGCGCCTGGGAACTGAAGATCCTCCACTTTACTGCGGATCGACATAAAGACGTTACGAGAACAATAAAACGTCCGGGGACTTCTTATTGTTATGGCTGCGCACACAATAGGTTTGGACTTGAAGCAACTATCTGGAAAATTTAGTTTTGCTGGGAGGGCCTCGTAGACGAGTAAGTTTCATCAAACAATGTTTGCACAACCAATTGTTTTGAAATTCGCTGGGGACTTGACATAGACGTCAGTCCCATTTTGAGAATAGAAGCCAATAACCCAATTATTTTAAAATATCATATCACTCTAATATTTCCCTTTGCATACAATATTTACAATTTCTCCCAAGAGGCTGCACTATTTGCATTCATAATTAAGATTCCAACTTATTAGTTGATCCAAATATCATTCAGAAAATTACTCACAAAATTATTTCAGAAACAAATCAATTCAAACATCTTCATAGAGAAATTACCAACTAGTTCAAAACCAGAAAATCAAACCATAAAAGAGGCGTCTCATGCCTTTCAAAAAAAAACCCTAAGAGGAGATAGTTCAGAAAGATAAAAACATTCAAGGGAAATCATTCAACAATGGCTTATTCTTCTTGGAGAAAGCGTCCTTCATGTTTTGGAGAGTAGCCCGCTTCAACTTCAATTCCTGGGATAACTTCTTGATTTTTGCTTCCTGCTGATTAATAAAATCCGTGGAAGGAACTTCAGCCATTTCAGTTTGCAGCTTTTGGATTTTGGAAAATCCTTCACAGAACCAGGAGGCGTTAAACTCAAAGTTCACGCACATGTCCCGGTGGTACTCCCAGCTTGAGACTACGTCTCCAGAAACAGTGTGGCCGGTCACACTGCACATATCATGGATTTAAGATAAGGCTTCCTCCACGCGTTTAACAAACGAAAAGCGACTATTAATTTTCTTGGTCGTTGCGATGTGTCCATGCTTTTCCCATATTTTGGTATACAACTCCGCATACTTAGATGGTACGCTGAATCCGCCAATCAGCACATGTTCTTCAAAGGGATCCATAAATGGAGGGTTGAAGATGGCACCTGCAGCTGAATGTACGACTAGCACTCCTTCAACTCCATAAGATTCTTCAAAAACGATTGCGCCCACGGCCACAGGCGTGGTTTTTACTCTTGAAAGCGCAGCAACATCTTCGTTATGATTAATCTCCATCTCAGGGTTATCCACAGACATGGTTTCTATGATTGAAGGCGCAACAACATCTTCGTCGTGGTTAATCTCCATCTCGAGGTTATCTCCAGGTACGGTTTCTCTCTGTAATACCACCGGCTAAATATTTATTTCACATCAAAAAAAAAATCCAAGAAGAAAGGGAAAACGTGACTGATCTAAGCGAGATTTATACCACGATGCTTTATGAGCATCGATTATTTTGAGCTGCTTGCTTAAAAGCGATGTTTTACATACATCGAATACATACGATATTTTACAAATATCGGCTTCACAAATAACTCAGTTATTTAACCTAATAGCGTCACATGCTATTCTTTGTGGAAAGTCTCATGACTTGGCTCGTTGGTCTTGCACACAAGACCCACTCAGCAACGTGTTGCATATTTTTTCCATAAAAATACTCGAGACATCAAACATGTCACAAACTGGGGGATGCTCATCAGGGTATTGATCTGGCGGTTTACATCATACGGCGTGCAACACGCCCATTATAAGAAAGTGTCAGGAAAATCGGACAATTAGTGGTAGCAGAGAAGTAGTGGATGTAAACTAACCGCCTTCTCTCATAGTAAGACGTAGTTTTCAGCATTTTTACACGATCCTCACTTCTCCATCACTCAACTTTTCCCATTTCCTATGAGATCAGGGTGCGTGCAACTATGACTATATAAATAGGTTTTCAACCTATTTTAACCAACGACACAGTGTTTGGTTATACATAAGAGTATCCAGAAAAACACCAAGAACTGATAGGTTACATTCCGCAAGCCAGTTCCACATTCTGATACAAGTCATAAAATAGCCACACCTTCAGAGTTAACCATTCTGATCTCAACACCTTCTTTGCTTCCATCCCTAAGATCAACCCTTCTCCTTCACTTTGTGACTGAAGCAAGACTGGAACGACCATTTCTTGGTTTAGGCCAGGATTGTACAGATTGATCTCTCGAATCTAAAGTACTCCCGTGCAGTGCATTTGTTTAGGGTTTGAATTCGTTTCTCATCAACACACCCAAATTTACCAAAACCAGCAGAATCGTTTTTACCCCAAAACACTTCCTAAGGATAAGTTTGTAAGAAGAAAAAACTTCACCATTTATAGACCAAAGTACTTTGGACACCAAAGAATTTCCATAACCGAAAATATGCTCAAGATATGCTATAAATGCTAATTTCGGTTTTGTCTAATTTCAACAATATCCAACTGTAATATATCGAAAGCCCTCTTGGATGACAACTTAATATTAGCTGGTATAAAAGTATACTTTACTAATATATCTTCCAAAGATATGTTTTACTTACTGGAAAAACTAAAACATATAAATCATGTTAGAGCATTGCTCGATCGAACTCACAAGTGTTGCTATCTCAAGCTTGTTGTTAGATTTAGTTGTCAAAACTATATCTTGATTTCTAGTTTACAATTAGTTAAGTCTCGGACTAGGACAAAAATGTAGTTGAGAAATAGTGGATCACGGCAGTCGTAATTGCGTTCTACCGTTTGAAGGCGAAGATCAACCGAAGATTTTGGAGAACTTCATCAACAAAAGGTAAGTGAAGACTGAACCACCTATTTCTCAAGTTATATTCACTTTTCTATCATTGAGACGATGTCGCATAACTAATTAGACTATTATGCATATGCAAGAATTTCGAGTCAAGTTTATCTTGGTAATTAGTTCTCGAATATAATGACTAAGCTTAATGAATATTTGTTAATACTTGATGAATTTCGGTTAAGAAAATTTATTGTTCTGAATCAAAATCACGATTCAAGTTTTATAATTCGAAAATAGCCTTGAACAGTGATATGTGTCATTAATGTTATTCACGAATGTTTCGAATCGATTTAGAGATAAATATAGAACTACTATAGATTCGGATACAAGACAGTGTTATCAGCCTTACAAACTGGAAAAACTGTTATAAGTCTGAACCTGCATTACATGTACTCATACACATAGCGGAGTAGCTATATATCGACTTACATATTTGTGGTACGCATATTCTTATGCACATCATGTGAAAAATATGTTTAACTCGTGAACGGATCGGTACGCATACTCGTATGCAAATCAATTTGGAACTGTGGTTACGGAACCGGGATTAGTATCCAAACCGGTACACGTACCAAAATAGTTTTGTGTTCCTGAACTCGGACGTGTATCCAAACCGGTACGCAAACCAAAATATTTTTGTGAACTCCGGAACCAGTGATAGTCTTAAGGTATCCATACCGGTACACATACCTAAATAGTTCTGTTAACCCAGGAACTTGGTTTGGCTCGTTAAACCGGTACATGTACTGTGACTGAACCGACTCACGGACGTATTTGTACCTTGTACACCTACTAACCATGTCGATTATTTTCAAGTGCGATTGAATTATTTCTATGAGATAATTAGTATTTGATTAATTCTCTAAAAACACTAGACTTATTTGATCACATGATTGTGACTCAGAGTTAATGTCTTATGTGTTCATGAAAATGAATATTAAGCTTTTAAGTTCAAATCGGATAGTTTTGGCTAACCAAGTTGAACATAGTCTTTATTACACGGCTTGGTTACGGTTTCACCTAACGAGAGTGTATATCTTGTTTATGTAAATAAGATTCAAAGATTCACTTAATGGTGGATATTGTTTGCTTGGTTCCAAAGCTATCTTAGCTTAAGCCTAAAGCAACATATGCTTTGAATGTCTATAAAAAGGGAACTTCAAGCAACTGGATCTTTGAATCCCGACACTACGTTTTGGTGTGTCCTAGTTGTATATAGAGTCTTCCTCTTCCTAACTCTTTTAGGGTTTAGCGACTATAAAGTCTTCATAGGGATTCGTAAAGCCAGGTCTAGTTATCTTTCCTTGATAACTCGTGTATCCTGATCTTGATCGATTGTTGAGCTATTCACTTGATCAAGATAGATAAAAATCATCAAAGTTCTCTTCGTCTCAAACTTTGTTGATTCCACAGGTTTTATACTTGTGAGGTGAATAATAATCTAGGCTGCACTTCGGGTTGCATAAGTCCGGATTTTGAGGTTAGCTAAACTTTGTCTATTGCTATCGATTTCCACACCTTTGATCAAACTATTTGATTGTAAAAGGAAATCATATATAAACTTAATCTGTGGGAGACAGATTTGATTTAAAGTCTTCAATTGAGTTGAAGCTACTCTTAGTGGGTATGAAATCATCTAAGGAATAAATTGCACGGAGTCCTGCTGGGATTCAAGAGGTGTAAGGAGCGCGAATGTACCTTAATCGGTGGGATACCTTTTGGGGGTCGACTACATTCCAGTCCGAAGTTAATTGGTAGTAGGCTAGTGTCTGTAGCGGCTTAATACAGTTTTGTGTTCAATCTGGACTAGGTCCCGGGGGTTTTCTGCATTTGCGGTTTCCTCGTTAACAAAACTTATGGTGTCTGTGTTATTTCTTTTTCCGCATTATATTGTTTATCTTTATAATTGAAATATCACAGGTTGTGCGTTAATCAATCATAGTAGATACATCCGACCTAGTTTGTTGGATACGACTTGATTGATTCCTGGATATTGGTATTTGGTTCTGTCCAAGTAATCTATTTGTGATTAGGTTCACGGATTTGGTTCTGTAAATGTTCTAATCACAAGAGAGAAGGATATAACTCTAGATATTATTCCTTGATTGAGTTTAACTTTCGGAGTTGTATTGAGTTTGTCCATACAAATTTCCTAAGAAAAAAAATGGTGGTGTATTTTGGTATCCCCGCGTTTTCAAATCCGAAAATCTTAATAAAAAGATTCTCAAACATCACGGTTTGCTGAATTCATAATTGCTTCCTGATTGATTATTGAGAGAAATAGCAAAACTCATTTAGTTATCATATTCTTTATAAGAAGCATCAAATTTACACAATCCAACCAAAACTATCTACATTGTTCAAGTCCTGGTTATCTTGTAGTTGTTTAGTCCCCTGAGTTGGTTTATCAATAATGCTAAAAAAAAATTGTCGACTCTTATTAATCAGTTGCAAAGGTTCAGGTTTAGTATGTCTGAAAACCACATCATTCCTATAATTCCAAATGGACCACACAATGCAAGCAATTTTTGATATATCCTTTTTCAGATTAGCATCAGTCAAACACTTATTAAACCAAGTTTTAATATCATTGATGTTATTCAGATTCAAAATATCAATGTAAGGAAAAGATGACCAGGTAGATTTAAGAAAATCTACAATTCAAAAACAAATGCATTTCATCTTCTAATTGACTATCAAAACAAATACTACAGCAAGGATATGCATCTTTATTATACTGATATAAGCGTTTTCCAAGGGGAAGGGCATGAAACACTAGTTTTCAGCAAAACAACTTAATTCTAGGAATACAATCAATTTTCCAAAGTTGTTTAGTATCAGTATTATTTGAGTCTCTAGCAGTGAGGAAATGATACACAGATTTAGAAGTACATTCCCCAGAGGCAGTCGACTTCCAACGACTTCTATCAGGCATCTCAGGGTTCGAAGTAATCGAATTTATCAGATTACGCATAAAAGGATATATGTATTTCTAAATAAGACTATGATTTCAGTTTCCACAATTATCAGTAAGTTGATTAACAGTTTGAGTAATATTATTGTCTATGAAAACAGGAATAAGCTTCTGAGATTGGTTTGGAAGCAAAAATCAGACCAGATACTAACCTGAGATCCGCAATTAATCTGCCATTCATAGTTAGAGCAAATAACAACTAAACCTTTTTTCTACTATTCCATATCCAAGAAATATTATGCTTTCTAGAATGAAACAGAGGATTATACTTAGGAAAGTATTTATGTTTTAAGATTTGAGTCCATAACTGGTTTTCATTGTTTAGCAGACTCCAAGCTAATCTAGTTATTAACGAAGGATTTTTCTTATGAGGATTTCTAATTCCTAAACCACCAGCATCATGTTTAGGGGAAATACTGACCTGAGATTTGGTGTAAATTCCTTTAGTAGCACCTTTTTTATCCCACCAAAAATCTCTTTGAAGATTATAAACTTTATCCATAATTTTTTTTTGGAAAAGCAAAACATTGCATTTGATAGTTAGGATAAGCACTAAAAACTGAATTTATAAGAATTTTTTTTCAATCTTGAGAAATAAGCTTGGCCTTCCAACCCTGAAGAGCAGCATAACATTTACTAAGTAAAGGTTCAAAACTATTAGTTTTGTTTGTATCAAAAAACAAAGGAGTTCCTAGATATTTATCACTCTCAGAGATTTGTTTGACCTTCAGAATTCTAGAGATAATCTCGCAGTGTCTATTGTGAGGCTTAGGAGAAAGATAGATGCCATACTTTTGAAGATTAATCACCTGACCAGATTAATCACTAAACATTTTAATAATATCTAAGACATTCTTTGCTTCAGGGATTCCTGCCTAAGAGAATAAGAAGCAGTCATTCGCAAAAAAAAGATGAGACACAGGCGGGGTAGTATTAGAAACTTTAATTCCAATTTTTTTTTTGTCGATTTCCGCTTTAAAAAAGAGTCTAGATAAAAACTCCATACAAATGATAAGGAGGTAGGGAGACAAAGGGTCTCCCTGTCTCAGACATCTACTAATTGTAAAAGTATCGCCATGAACACCATTTAAAAGAACAGAAAAAGATGTAGTTGAGACACATTGCATTATGAGCTGACACCAATCAATACTAAAGCCGAAGGAAAGAATGGTTTTTTCAAGAAAAGACCACTCAACCCTATCGAACGCTTTAGACAAGTCAAGCTTTAAAGCAAATAAACCATTTTTATTTTTAGAAGTTTCCATGGTATGAAGAATTTTATGCGCAATAATTATGTTTTCGGTAATATGACGACCCGGAATTTAAGCCAACTGGTTTTGAGAAATCATTTTTCCTAATAGTGGGTTTATCCTATTAACAAGAATTTTAGAAATAAGTTTATAAAGAGTATTACTTAAACTAATTGTCCTAAAGTCACTAGGACGTCTTGATGGATTCTGAACTTTTGGAATTAGACTGATAAAAGTATAGTTTAGATTTTTGAACATAAATTTTGTCTTAAAGAAATCTTGGACAAGGTTAATTATATCATTAGAGAAAACATTCCAGTGAGACTTAAAGAAACCAGGTGGATAACCATCTGGACCTGGAGCACCCCACTGGTTCATGCAGAAAAAAGTGTTTTTAATTTCATCAGCATTAGGGACTTTTGTTAACTAAATGTTATCATCATTAGTTATTAGCGAAGGATTTTTCTTTTGAGGATTTCTAATTCCTAAACCACCAGCATCATGTTTAGAGCAAATACTGACCTAAGATTTGGTGTAAATTCCTTTAGTAGCACCCTTTTTATCCCACCAAAAATCTCTTTGAAGATTATCAACTTTATCCATAATTTTTTTTTGGAAAAGCAAAACATTGCATCTGATAGTTAAGATAAGCACTAAGAACCGAATTTATAAGAAATTTTTTTCCATCTTGAGAAATAATCTTGGACTTCCAAACCTGAAGAGCAGCATAACATTTACTAAGTAAAGGTTCAAAACTATTAGTTTTGTTTGTATCAAAAAACAAAGGAGTTCCTAGATATTTATCACTCTCAAAGATTTGTCTGACCTTGAGAATTCTAGAGATAATCTCGCAGTGTCTATTGTGAGGCTTAGGAGAAAGATAGATGCCAGACTTTTGAAGATTAATCACCTGACCAGGTTAATCACTAAACATTTTAATAATATCTAAGACATTCTTTGCTTCAGGGATTCTTGCCTAAGAGAATAAGAAGCAGTCATTCGCAAAAAAAAGATGAGACACAGGCGGGGTAGTATTAGAAACTTTAATTCCATAATTTTTTTTGTCGATTTCCGCTTTAAAAAAGAGTCTAGATAAAAACTTCATACAAATGATAAGGAGGTAGGGAGACAAAGGGTCTCCCTGTCTCAGACATCTACTAATTATAAAAGTATCGCCATGAACACCATTTAAAAGAAAACAAAAAGACGTAGTTGAGACACATTGCATTATGAGATGACACCAATCAATACTAAAGCCAAAGGAAAGAAGGGTTTTTTTTTCAATAAAAGACCACTCAACCCTATCGAACGCTTTAGACAAGTCAAGCTTTAAAGCAAAGAAACCATTTTTATTTTTAGAAGTTTCCATGGTATGAAGAATTTTATGCGCAATAATTATGTTTTCGGTAATATGACGACCCGGAATTCAAGCCAACTGGTTTTGAGAAATCATTTTTCCTAATAGTGGTTTTATCCTATTAACAAGAATTTTAGAAATAAGTTTATAAAGAGTATTACTTAAACTAATTATCCTAAACTCACTAGGACGTCTAATTGGATTCTTAACTTTTGGAATTAGACTGATAAAAGTATAGTTTAGATTTTTGAACATAAATTTTGTCTTAAAGAAATCTTGGACAAGGTTACTTATATCATTAGAGAAAACATTCCAGTGGGACTTAAAGAAACCAGGTGGATAACCATCTGGACCTGGAGCAACCCACTGGTTCATGCAGAAAAGAGTGTTTTTAATTTCATCAGCATTAGGGACTTTTGTTAACTAAATGTTATCATCATTAGTGATAACTTGAGTGATTATATCAGAAATAACATCATCATACATAATTCCTTCAGAGGAACCTATCTCCTTAAAATGATTTATGAGAAGAGCATCAATTTGTTTAGGATCTTCAATCCACATACAAGTTGAGTCCCTAAGAGTGTGAATATAATTAATTCTTCTTCTGTTAGACGCAGTTTGGTGAAAGTAGGTTGTGTTTCTATCATGGTCTTTTAGGAATTTATCTTTAGCTAACTGATTCCAATAATCATGTTCTCTATCGTACCAGCCTTCAAGATGATTTTGAAGATTTTTTATTTCATTTATAGGCAAGGGATTAACATATTGGAGATCAGCAATTTTCATATTAATATCATTAATATTTTGAAAAATATTTCCAAAAACCTTTTTGTTCAAAGTAGAGAGTGTGAAAGATAAGTTTTTAAGCTTGTTAGAGCACTGCTAGGTCGAACTCGCATGCGTTTCTATCTCAAGCATGTTTGTCAATGTTAGTGATCAAAACTATAAGTCTTGATTTCTAGACTATTTATAGATGTCTCGGACTAGGACATAGATTGAGTAGTTGAGCTTAGTTTTCACGGCGTTCATCATTTGAAGAAGAAGAACTACCAAGGGGAGCTTGTGGAACTTCATCGACAAAAGGTATGTGGAGACTTAAACTCATCTATCACTTGGAAAGTATATTTCTACTCTATCTCCTATATTGAGACATAAGTCGTATTACGATATAGTTTTCTATATACACATTTGAGATTTCGAGCTGAGTTTATCTCGCTTACATATTTCTCGAAATATGTGTTGGCAAGCTTTCGCTTCGACCAAGTTCATCTTATATCATGAGAAAATTGCCGAGTAACATCTTACATGGTTTGTGTGATACAATCATTTGGTGTAGACTTGGAATGTTTCGAAAATGATTATTTCAATATCTTGAAAATTGCTTTGATGCTAATAGTGTGTGAAAACGGCTATTTTCATCCTCTAAGAATGTTTCAATGATTGAAATAAAGAGCTTAGAATCATGTAACCATCTTTGGATATAAGCATACAGTGTGTTTGCACATTTGTGTATAAGTGCAAAACCGGGAACCAAATGTATACATACTTGTGTGTGTACTAAATGGTTGATGGAGACTGGCTAAGTATGCGTACCCGTATGCATATTGGCGGAAGTTCACGTCCGTGAATTTCTGCTGAGTTTGGAAATCAAAACCAACTCAAACCAATTATCAAAGTATGCGTACCCGTACGCATACTGGTGGAAAGTTCACGTCCGTGAATTTCTGCTGAGTTTAAAACCAAAAAAACTCAAATCCGGTTACTTAAGTACGCATACCCGTACACACACTTAAGTGGTTACTTTCTAAAATTGGTTGTGTACATGAACCTAAACATTTATAAAATAAGGAATGCAATTTGTGCAAACCGTGGCTATAATGTTCATGTATTGATCAAGTGAATCAAACCGATTTTGCTTCAATTGTGTTCTCGTATACTTCTATGAGAATATAGCAATTGAACGGCTCTTAACTAGTTTCATTTGAGTCATTTGAACTAGTTATGGTTAAAATGAATAAGGTTGATATGAGAGTAATCATATGGCTAACCTCGGTTAACTATTTGTGAACAAACATGGTGTATATGTTTAGGTACGGTTACATAAACCTAAATGAGGGTACATTTCATTTGTGTGTAACAAGCTAAGTTCGATCTAACGGTTGAAAGATATTAGCTTGGTTGAATCAGTTTTTTCATCTAACGGTGAGTATTGAATTCTTTGTTACCAAGGTAACTTGGATTGCAAACCCTGATTTGAAAACTATATAAAGGAGAACTCTAGCAACTGGGAAACCTAATCCCCACACCTCATGTGTGTTACTAGTTGCATTACTAGAGTCGATTCTCCTTTAACCTTAGGTTTCTATCGAGACCATGTACGTTAACGACTTCAAAGACTTCATTGGGATTATGAAGCCAGACCCAATTATTCTCTTGTAGTTGCGTGTTTCTATCTTGCCCGATTCTATCGTATTGAGTACAATTGAAATAATTGACTCGAGATTAATTTCTCCGATAGACAAGATAAAAGTAATCACAAACATCTTCGTCTCATCGTTTGTGATTCCACAATATCTTGTTTCGCTAGTCGATTAAGATTATTGTGAGGTGATTGATAATACTAGGTTGTTCTTCGGGAATATAAGTCTGGTTTATTAATTGGTCCTGTTCACCTTGATTTATCAAACGACGGAACAAAAACTCTTGGGTATTTCTGTGGGAGACAGATTTATTCAATCCTATAGACTTTTCTGTGTAAGATAGATTTGTTTATCAAGTCTTCGACTTTGGGTCGTAGCAACTCTTGGTTGTGGGTGAGATCAACTAAGGGAATCAAGTGCGTAGTATCCTGATGGGATCAGAGACCGTAAGGAGCGCAACTGTACCTTGAATCAATGTGAGATTGATTAGGGTTAAACTACAGTCCAGTCCGAAGTTAATTGGTAGTAGGCTAGAGTCTATAGCGGCTTAATACAGTATGGTGTTCAAACTGGACTAGGTCCCGGGGTTTTTCTGCATTTACGGTTTCCTCGTTAACAAAATTCCGGTGTCTGTGTTATTTCTTTTCCGCATTATATTTTGTTATATAATTAAAATATCACAGGTTGTGCGTTTAGATCAATCAATTAGAATATCCAACCTTTGGTTATTGATTTAAATTGATTGACACTTGAACATTGGTCTTTGGTACCGTTCAGGTTGTTTCACATAATAATCAGGCTCGTGGATTTCTATCTGTTTTATTTGCTGATTACATTGTGAAACAGAGATATTAAACTTTTTGATATACTTTACTCTAGATTAAGTCTGACTGTCTAGTTGATTCTCTAGAAAGTGTATTGGAGTAAGTCCTCTCAGATTACCAAACGAATTGTTGGGTGTGGTTGTTAGACCCCCACATTTTCAAAGCTTATTTGTAAAACAATAAGCATTATAACCTTCTATAGTATACTTCCATTTATCTTCAATGAGATTAGAAAAATTTTCATGACTAACCAAGTTCGAAGGACTCTAAAAGGTCTAGCTTTTTTCAAATTTTTTTGGGGTGTGGTATCTAATAGTATTGGAGTATGATCAGAACCTACTCTAACAAGATGTTCTATAATGGCATTAGGAAAAATATTAATCCAATCAGTAGAAACTAGGACTCTATCTATTCTCTCTTTTATGTTCCCTTGAACTTGTCTACTGTTAGACCCACTAAAAGGAATTCCTTGATATCTAAGATCAATAAGACCTAAGTTCTGAATAAAATTATATACGAACTTAGTAGAACTAGTATTTTTATCATTTCCACCATGCTTTTCATCAATGTTAAAATCTAAAAAATCAATTTTTAAGTTATGGTGCCCGGCAACGAGCATTCCACATTTTAAACCAACTTTAGGAACTATAAACCAGTCAGAGAACCTAGACTTCCTAGTAAATTTTTTTCCATTTTCTCCAAATCAGCTTTGGTTTCAGACAAAAAAATCATATCTAGGTTGGATTGTTTCAAAAGATAATTTTGATGGTTTTTGGTAATTAGGGGGGATGATCCCTTGAACATTCCAATCAAGAAGTTTCATTATGATTGACAAAAGGTAAATAAAAACAACAAAGAAGAATAAGAAGCTCTTAAACTAAGGCATGCAGTAAAAACATTATTATGTTAATAAGATTTAAAAGCAAGGAAATGGGGTTTAAAATCAAATAAGGACCAACCTGATTGGAAATTACTAGGGTTTTAGCAGCTACATCCTCAGCAATGGACACAGACTCTTGGTTTTGGCTATCTTCAGTGATATTCTCCATCTAAACTCTTTGAGCAGCAACATTCGAACATTCTCCAATTTTCTTGGGTTTTCAGACACAGAATCATTCAGAGAATCAACCCAAGGCCTTATACTTCTAACAAAAACATCATTCTCATTAGTAACTTCCTTTGCTAACAAGATCAAAACTGCATTTACGTCTCTACTATGGAATCCAGATCCATCTGATTACCAGTTAAATCCCCAGTTCCCCTTCTTTTGACTCCTCTTTCACCATCAGTTAAACAAATTCTAGTGTTAACAAAAGTTTGCCTTACAATTGGGGAGTTTGGGAGATCATTCTCAACATCATTCAAGACTTGAGTACTTGGTTCTTCGAAAATATTTACAACTGCAGCATTGTTCTGGCCTTCCATCACATGATTATCTTGTATATTCTCATCCTGGTTTTCAGCTTCATCTAATTTGTTAGAGCATTGCTCGGTCGAACTCGCAAGCGTTGCTATCTCAAGCTTGTTTGTTAAGTTTAATTGATCAAAACTATAGTCTTGATTTATAGTCTACTTGTAGCTATGTCTCGGATTAGGATAGAATGTGTAGTTGAGCTTTAAATTTCACGGCGTTCACTAATTGAAGACGAAGATCTTCTGAGGAGAGATTAGAGGAACTTCATCAACAAAAGGTAGGTGGAGACTAAAACTTATCTATCACTCAGAAGTCTATTTTATTTAATCTCCTAATGAGACTAAGTCGTATAGCTATATAGACTTTTACATTATACACATTTGATATTTCGAGCTGAGTTTATCTCGCTTATCTATTTCTCGAAATATGTGTTGGGAGCTTTTTGCTTTAACTATGTTCATCATATTTTTGACGAGTTTAGTTGGAAATAATTTATTTGTTGGAAACTAAATATTAAGTCAAAAGATGATCATGTGAAAATTGCCTTGAAACATCTTACATGATTTGTGTGAGACAATCGTTTGATGTCGAATTAGAAAGTTTTGTCTTGATCATTCAATCACTTGAAAATTACTTGAAGCTAATGGTTTGTGTGAGACAGTTATTGTCGTCTTCTAAGGATGTTTCAATGATTGAAATGGGAGTTTAGAACAATTAACCATGTCTAGATACAACACAGTATGCATACCTAGTATGCGAACTGTACTGTTATGATTCAGGTTCGGGAACCTTGTTTGCATACCTAGTATTTAACTATAAAGGTCCGGGAACCTTGTTTGCGTACCTAGTATGCGAACGGTTCTACCTGAGTTGAGTCTGGGGCGGCTATTCGCGTACCTGGTTTCCGAACGGCTAGACAGGCCAAGGTCCGGAGCTGCTGTTCACATACCTTGTTTGCGAACACAGTGGTTTAAATTCTAAAATTCGTTAAGTATGTTTCTCAATCCGACTGGTTCATGCAGAAAATTGGAGAAGTATGTTTCTCAAGGCCAAGGTCCGTAATCGTATAAGTACTTTGTACGATTACGAATCAATCCGATTTTGTTTCAATTTGTTCATATTTATTTCAATGAGATAGTGAACAATTGAACAACTCTATATGGAACACAATTAGATTCATTTGATTATCTTTCATGTTTGATTGATCATCATATTTGATTTAGAATTGTTAGATGAATGTGGTTATAGACAAGTGTTCATATGGCTAACTTCGGTTAACTTTTATTGAGACAACTCAATATACACGTTTAGGTACGGTTACTCATATCTTCATGAAGGTATATTTCATTTGTGTGTAACAAGCTAAGACCATCTAACGGTGGAGTTTAACTACTTTATTTCTAAGCAGACTTAGCTTGAATCTTAAATTAGGATTTCATCTAACGGTGAATATTGAATGCTTTGTTACTAAGCTATCATAGCTTTGATTGTAAGCAACCCTGATTTGAAAGACTAAATAAGGGAGAACTCTAGAAACTAGAAAACCTAATCCATGTACTTTCATGTGTCCTAGTTGCGTACTAGAGTCGAATCTCCTTTAACCCAGGTTTTTCCAAAACCATATTAGGTTAACGACTTGAAAACTTCATTTGGGATTCGTGAAGACATATCCAATTATTTTCTCTGTAGTTGGGTATTCTGATCTTACTTGTTCTATCGTATTGAGTACTATCTTCTCTAAGATTTGCTTGAGATTTATCTCTGATAGGTAAGATATAAAAAGTAATCATAAAGTTCTTCGTCTCAGACTTTGTGGTTCCGCAGTAACTTCTTCTACCACCATATAGTTAAGTTATTGTGAGGTGATTGATATTTCTAGGATTCTCTTCTAGAGTATAAGACCGGATTATCATTTGGTTCCTGTTCACCTTGATTTATCATAAGACATAACAAAATTTCATAGGTACTTCTGTGTGAGACAGATTTATCTATCAAAATAGACTTATCTGTGTGAGACAAAAAAATTTATAAGTCTTTGACTTTGGGTCGTAGCAACTCTTAGTTATGGGTGAGATCAACTAAGGGAATCAAGTGCGCAGGCGTGGTTCTAGAGGCGTAAGGAACACGACTGTACCTTAATCAGTGTGAGACTTGGTTAGGGCTTAACTACATTCCAGTCCGAAGTTAACTTGTAATTTGCTAGTGTCTGTAGCGGCTTAATACAGTGTGGTGTTCAAAGATGGACTAGGTCCCAGGGTTTTTCTGTATTTGCGGTTTCCTCGTTAACAAAATTTATGGTGTCTGTGTTATTTCTTTTCCGTATTATATTTTGTTATATAAAAGAAATATCACAGGTTGTGCGTCGTATCGATCAATTGGTAAATCCAACCTTTGGTTGTTGATTGAAATTGATTGATCCTTGAACATTGGTCTTTGGTACCATTCAAGTTATTTCTCTCTTATTCAATCGGGCTCGCAAATTCCTATTTGATGATTACGGATTGAATTAAGAGATAGAGATATAAAACTCTTTGATATACTTTTCTCTAGATTGAGTCTGACTGTCTAGTTGATTCTCTTGAAAGTATATTGGAATTTTTCTATTCAGATTGCCGAACGAAATATTGGGTGTGGTTGTTGTACCCCTGCTTTTTCAATTGGTATCAGAGCAGGCAAACACATTAAGACCTTATAAGTTTGTGTTTGTAGCGATCTGAATATGGACAGAAGTGCTATCTCTATAAATACACCACCAGATCCAGGGATTTCAGAATTCTCTTCCATGACTGATTTAGTAAAATATGTAGAAGAAATTCTATCTAAACCTCCACCAGGTTTAAAATCCCTAGAAGTGTTTTCAGGGCTTGAGAAAATACTTGAGAGCCTGTCTCTTGATGTTGAGTTATATCTCCAAAAAGAGCAAGAATCTCTTGATAAGCTGAATCAAGTTATGATTAATAATATTCATGTTGAAGTTGACATTTATTTACTAATCAGTGAGAGCAATGCTCCTCCTCCGCATAATTCATTTAGTTGTAAAAGACTAAACGAATTACAACAGGAGTTTATATCTCACTCATCTGAGTTTATCACCTCAAAGCATGAATCGATTCATTACTCAATTCCTAATACTTCCTATCAAGATAGTAGTATTGTATTCCTTCATGAAGAAGCTAGGACGTCTTTTTTTTTTATCAAAAGGGTTTCCCTTCGAAGTACTAAAAGCTAGATGCAAATCTCTTTGGAAAACGAGAAATCAGAAACACAAATCTCTTTGGGTTCTCTTAAAATTATTTGATAGACTTATAAAAACAGTTCCTTGGGTGTTTCTCAACACTTCAAGATGTAAGAGTTGCTGGAAAGAAACTCTCTCTTGGTGGTGTGCTTGATTTTTTTGTTTGGCTCATTTTGACCATACATAAATTATTCAGGGAAACATTTGTTGAGTTGATACTTTAAACATCTTGTTTTGGTGCATAACCAAACAAGTCCTAACTCGCACACGAATGGTTCACACACTTTGGACCCGGTTCCCATACGTAATCGAATCCTGTTCCAGAACATATTCAAACCAGTTCAGTTCCACTGCTTGACACAATAAAAGAGGGAGAATCTCTTCGTTTTCTTCTCCCTCTCTTTCATCTTTTCTGTTCGAGTACGAAGAAGAAAAACCAACTGTTCCCGTACCCTCCTTCTCCTCCATCTCATTTCATTACCATTTTATGGTTGGTTTTCACCATTGAATTCAGGAGAAGCTCGTGTACGTTGGGTCAAGAACCATTTTCGTTTCGGTCACCGTTTTGGAATTCAACCATTGATGGTTGTTCAGGAACCAAGTAAGTTTCTCAACATTTCTTTGTGAGTTCATATTCAACAATGGCACATAGGAGAACTAGTCATGCTGGGAGTTCAAGTGGTTAAGCAGGGGATAATTCTTTTTATGATCCTAGTATCCGTGCTAGGTTTGTTTACCCTGCTGCTCGTGTCCTCTATTTGGAGTATAAGAACAAACAACCAAAATTGAAAGATACTATAATGAGTCAGAAATTGTGGTACAAGGTTTGACTGATTTTTTCAAAAATCACTCCGGGGGCATCATTCACAAACCATTAGGAACCGTTCGTATTGATATGACTGCACAGTTTTATGCAAACATTCATGATACAGACCCATCTAATTGCATGTTCAAGACTATTGTAGGAGGTAAAATTTTCACTGTGGATCATCATATTATTGTTTACCTGTTGAATATAACTCATGTTGGTAGTGTTCGATTTCCTCATTATGAGAATGAAAGATTGACTCCGCAAGTGATGTCAAATCGTCTCCTTAATAGAGATGTCTCTCGGAGAGATGGAAAGATTGATGTTCATGGAGCTAGGTTGTTTCTCAAAGTTGTTGGGAAACTGATTGTAGCCAACATGATACCAAGCACTATTGACAATATGCTATGGACCAGGTCTCTTGCTGAATTGGTCTGTTATATTGTTGAAGGGAGAGACATTGATTTTTGTAGACTTATTGTTAATCAGATGATAAGTGTGAAACGGACTTCAAAGAAAACTCCAGGCTTCCCTTGTCTCATTTCAAGGATTTGCGGTCACTTTGGCATCACTCCTTTTGGCTCTGATCTTGGAGGTCCAAAAGTTATGAGTATGGAAAGCATCGAAAAGATGAAGCAATCTTCAACCAGAGCCCAGCAAGTACTTCTGGATCTGCAAACTATGAACTTGTCCGTCTTCGACATGAAGTTGAATGCATAAGAGAGCAGATGGAGTATGCCGAAGCAGAACATCCAGATCTAATCGAGAAGTTTTATGAAATTGCTAGGGATTATTATGGGAAGAGTGATTATACTCTGCTCTTGCAATTCTATTACTGTATGTTGGACTTCTTATGTTGATTTCTTTACTGTAATGGTTGTAATAACTTTTATGGTATTTTAGCCTTGAATTATCTTATCTTTCAATTAAATTGCTAAATGTGTTAAATCCAGAATAAGTACAGACATATTTGTTCAAAAGTTAACTCTATTATATGTCGGTATGAAAGTATTTATAAAAGATAGAATGAACTTTTGACTACAAAAGTTAAGCCTTTTATATCATTATGCAAATATTGATGGAAGAAAGTGTGAACTTTTGTTTACAAAGATTAAGTCTATTATATGTCATTGTGAAAATAGTGATGAAAAATAGAATGAATCTTTGATTATTCCGTAGTATTGGTCTTTCCCTGATCCACATCTTTGTGTATGTACTGTGTTGCTCCGTAAGTTCTCTTATATTGAGCATGGCTAATTGAATTGATCATTTTCCTTGTGGTAAATTCAATTGTGATTTTTGGATACAAATTCATGTTTCATGTGACTGGTTAATGTCCAAAGAAATTCTTCTTTTCTTGTGAAAGTAAGGTCGCTCTTGTTGTTCTTCGGGAATGACATTTTATGGGGGAGAGTTCTTAATTGAACTTGTGCTTAATTGCCAAATCTTTGTGGGGAGTACGGCTGTGGAATATTGTAGGGGGTTATCTTGTATCTTTATAAACTCTTTGATGAATGCATTTAGCTTCGGCTATTTGATGGCATCTAAACAAGTTGGTATGTTGTTCTCTTTTGGTCATGAAGTATCTCTATGAAAATTTCATGAGGATCCCACTAGTTTTCGTACCTTTGCCAATTTATATTGACAAAAAAGGGGAGAATTAATGTGTAGTTCACACTACAAATACATATGGTTTACGGATCATTATGTAAGGGGGAGTGATTTTCATATTGAGATGAAGTATTGACTAAGGGGAAGTGATACATATCACCATAGTATTGTTGTCAAAGTTGTGATACAATTGAACTTTGATGTTGTGTAATAATACTATGACACCGTATAACAATGATTGAGAGCAATTGTTTTCTCATTATTATAGCTACGGATCTTCAACAACTATGATGCTGAGTTGAATACATTTAGAATCATTGGAGTACTTAGAAGTGACGAAGATTTCGAGTAATGTTGAAGAACCAAGGAGATCAAGTATTTGGATGATAAGCTACAAAGTCTATTTATTTTGTAATCCATATGTATTGATAGTTTTGTCACTAAAATTGATAAAGGGGGAGATTGTTAAAGCACTGCTTGGTCGAACTCGTAAGCGTTGCTATCTCAAGATTGTTTGTCAATATTAGTGATCAAAACTATAAGTCTTGATATTTCTAGTCTACTTATAGTAATGTCTCGGACTAGGATAGATTGTGTAGTTAAGCATTAGACTTCACAACGTTCGTCATTTGAAGACGAAGAACTACTAATGAGATCTTGTGGAACTTCATCAACAAAAGGTATGTGGAGACTGAAACTCATCTATCACTTGGAAAATCTATTTCTACTCTATCTCCTATATTGAGACAAAAGTCGTATTACTATAGTTTTCGATTATGCACATTTGAGATTTCGAGCTGAGTTTAACTCGCTTACATATTTCTCGAAATATGTATTGGTAAGCTTTCGATTCAACCAAGTTCATCTTATATTCTTGATGAAAGTCAAAAGATGATCATATGAAAATCGCCGAGTAACATCTTACATGGTTTGTGTGATACAATCATTTGGTGTAGACTTGGAATGTTTTATTATGATTACTTCAATAACTTGAAAATTGCTTTGATGCTAATAGTGTGTGAAAACGACTATTGTCATCCTCTAAGAAACATGTTGTGCAATCTTGCACATAGGTGATCCATGTCCGGGAACCATAGTATGCATACCCGTATGCGTACCCGTTGGTTTGAGAAGTCCGGGAACCTAAGTATGCGTACCCGTTCGCATACTGGCGTAAGGTTTGTGACCGGAAAATTCTGCTGGGTTTGGAGGTATGCGTACCCATTCGCATACTGGCGAAAACCAAACTTGGGCTGGCTACTTCAAGTATGCGTACCCGTTTGCATACTTGAATGGTTAAAGTTCTAAAATCTGTTATAACATGAACAAATACATTTATATAATAAGGAATGCATTCTTTGCAAATCGTGGCTATAATGTTCATGAATTGATTCGAGTGAATAAAAACGATTTTGTTTCAATTGTATTCTTGTATACTTCTATGAGAATATAGCAATTGAACAACTCTTTAACTAGTTTCACTTGAGTCATTTGAACTAGTTATGGTTAAGATGAATAAGATTGATATGAGAGTGTTCATATAGCTAACTTCGGTTAACTACGATTGAGCCAACATGATGTACACGTTTAGGTACGGTTACATAAACCTAAATGAGGGTACATTTCATTTGTGTATAACAAGATAAGTTCGATCCAACGGTTGAAATATATTAGCTTTTATCTAATCAGGTTTTCATCTAACTGTGAATATTGAATGTTTTGTTACCAAGGTAACTTAGATTGAAAACCCTGAATTGAAAACTATATAAAGGAGAACTCTAGCAACTGGGAAACCTAATCCCCACACCTCCTATGTGATACTAGTTGCGACTAGAGTCGATTCTCCTTTAACCTTAGGTTTTTCACGAAACCCTGTAGGTTAACGACTTAAAGACTTCATTTGAATTGTGAAGCCAGACCCAACTATTTTCTCTGTAGTTGCGTGTTCTGATCTTACTTTTACTATCGTGATTGAGTATTATCTTTGCTAAGATTTGCTTGAGATTTATCTCCGATTGGTAAGATTAAAAGTAGTCACAAACGACTTTACAATTATCGTCTCAGTGAAGACTAATTTGTTATTAGCGTGAACAGTTATAAAATTCATTTGAGTATAACATTTGGTTCGCTGGTACGCCTCAGTTGAAAAAGCCAAAGGAAAAAGCTAAATATGGCTTATCTATTTGTTTTGTTTTTTTTGCAATCATCACTACATTTGCTCTAGGGCTTTGTTTAGGAAATAGATTACACTGTAATTAGGTCGTAAGGAAAAAAGGATACATAATATCGGAAGTCATTAGACGTGGGACAAAAGGCAAAAAGGCATCGGACGGATGCGGGAAAGGAGGTGACAACCCGTGGGACCATAGATTAGCCAGTGATGCTTTTGGTGTGAAGCATGGATGGGCGTCACGTCACTCTCTCTCCCCTTTTCTTTCAGTCCCGCATTTAGACAATCTTTTTTGGCCTTTCCTTTATCCCACGATAAGTGTTTTCACATAATATCAAAAGCGTAAAATACTTTTGAACAAGCACTTTTGTCACCGTTGGGTAATAAATGTGTGATATCATCAAACCAGACTTGGCATTGTTTGTACCTAAATTATAACTTTTAGCTTAGGGTATATTAATTAAATACCCCTAGTTTTGACACCCAACAAATATACTCTTATACAACAATAAATATATCCCTATCATTTAAAAACCTTATCCATTAATAAATAGATTACCTTAATACCCTCACTTATAATTATTTTCATTTACAAACCTTATCATTATCCATTAACAAAAAAAAAATCTTATTTCACAGCCACTACCACCACCACCATTCCACCACTACCAGCACCGCCACCACCACTAATCCACCACCACCACTTACTAACTACAATCACCACTAATATTTCACCACCGCCACTAATATTCCACCACCACCACCACCACCATTATCATTGATGTCACCGTCGACGCCGCCGCCGCCACCACCACCACCGCCGCCGTCAAAATTTAGCGTCAACAACCGAAGTTGATCCAAAAAATAAAAGTTCAAAAATAACTTTACCAATACATATTCCAGTTCTTTTATTGTGTCAACAATCAAAGTTGATCCCAGTGACTGGGTCAACAACAAAAGTTGATCCCTTTAAGTGGGATCAACAATGGAAGTTGATCCAAAAAAAATGAGATCAACATATTTATATAAGTATGTTTCCTGTAAAAACCAATAAACCTGGAACCTGCAAACTGACATATCCTTAAGAAACACAAGAATAACATTCATAAAAACAAATCAGAATATATGTCGTTACAAAATATAACAACTCCAACCCCAAAAAGCATAAAAAAAAAGAAACATCCAAAAAGTATGAAACCTAATCGTTAAGCCCTTTCGTGCTAGAGCAGTGAATCAAAAATCTCAAATCCAAAATCGTTATCTGACAATTGCAAAATATAACCTATGGAACAATCATCTATGGCCCGCAACAATCAAAGTTTGATACAAAATGACATATATGAATGAGTGAATTTGGCGTAAGTCGAACACGCATCATCTGACGTGGAATCAGTCATGCTACCATTGCACCACAAATTCAATATTTTGAAGAATTTACATCTATAAAAATGAAAGCATTTAAACTACATGCATAATTATACTAATCCAAGGAAATGTTGTCAACAACAGTAGTTGATCCCATAAAAATGGAGTAAACAACAGGAGTTGATCCCATTTATTAAATCAACAATAATAGTTGATCCCATAAAAATGGTATCAACAGTAGGAGTTGATCCCATAAATTATTAATACCATGCATTGTTGGTGATTTCAGTACCTGATACATACATAATCCCCAATGTAATAGTTCCCAAATCTGCTCCTGAAGCCAAAATAGTTACAAAATAAGTCAATCTCCATTGTTGATTCCACCATCCCAACAAAAGCCACCACCAGCACCTTCACAACCACCACTACCACACCCATCAACTAACAATTTCAAAAACCACAAAAAACGAAATCCATAAGCATACTAGTCTTTATAATGTTGATGTAAGAGAGGCAATACACAATACGAAGAGCATTTTAGGTACTCGTACTATAAAGTATCTAATTTTTTTAACAAACATCATTTAAACTATAAGTATGACTATATTAATGATGTCAACAATATGAATTGATTCATAAATGGAATCAACAATAGTAGTTGATCCCATAAAAATGGTGTCAACAACAGGAGTTGATCCCATAAGTGGTGTCAGCAACAGTAGTTGATCCCTTAAAAAATACGCCACCACCCTCACTACTACAATAAAAACCACCACCATCACCTGCAATGCAACAAACATCCACCACCACCGCTGTAACAACACCTTCCACCACCATAACAACAACAACAACACCAATACCCAATGCTTCTATCACCATCAGCACCACCAACCTCACTAGTACAAACAAACTCATTTGCTTGTTTCAGAAATGAATTACAATCAAGAGCTCAATTAAAATCGAAATAAACAAATAAATCATATTGAATCAACACCAAAAAAATCAAAACCAAGATCAAATTTAGGCTACTACTTAGAATGACAATAAGAGATCAAACTTATCTTTTAATTTGTTTATGATGATTGAATCTTCAGATCCACTTATTGATGAAGATTTCCATCGTCTCTTCCCAGTCGATACACATCGTTATCATCGATTTCTGGTTCTTCAAACTGAAATCAACTGAAATCGTAATTAATCTGATGTTTTTGATGACCAAGATTAGGATTTGAAAATTAGGTTATCGCCGATTCGTCACCATATTGAATTTCTGCGGCTAAAAAAGTGGAAAATCGATTTATAATCAATTTAGGAGGTGGTGGTGCAGATGGTGGATTCAATTTACTCACGACGGAAGAAACTGACTTGGGTGAAAATCGATCTAATTAACTGATTAGGAAGTAGAGAAAATATGGTGATGGTTGTGATGATAGAGATGGTGGCGCTAATGGTGTTGGTTGCGGTGGTGGCGTAAGAGATGATGGTGGTACTCTGGTAGCAGCGATGGAGAAGTGAAGAGGTTGCAGCTTTGGTGATGGCGGAGGAGGTAGATGGAGAGAAAAGAATCAGATCTGGAAAGAAAATAATGAAAGAGATTTTGTGTGAAGTGGGTAAATATGGAAACAAAAAAGTTATTAATGGACCTCTGATGGGCCTATAGATGGAGAGGGGTATTTTTAGAACGGACTTTTGGGGACTACTCAAAAATGGAGGGGGACTATTTTGTGATAGGAATGTCTACCCTATACTTATAAGGGGTGTCCTAAAGTGTGGAAATGACTAACCTACCCTTAACCTAATTTAATTTAAAACCAACCTAATAACCACTTATATATATATAACCACCACCTCCTCCCACCACCGCCGCCCACCACCACTGCCCATCACCTACCACCTCCAACAACAACCACCACCTCTATGTATATAGCTTAATTTAAATCATTAACGAAGATATTCTCACAAACCCATTACTTGTCATTCGTTTTTGGTTGAAGAAATGAGAAGTAATCATCAAAATAAGTTGAAAATGAAAGTTGCAGAGAGAAGTTCGGCTAGGAATTATGTGAAACAGTTTGTCGAACTAGCCGAACTCAGCTTTAATGGAGTTTTTTCTTTCAGAAAAAAGTTTGGTTACCTCGCAAAAAAAAATTCCCAGTCGAACTTTTAGTTCAGTCACGTCGCAACTTTTTTTCGTTTTTTTCCTAACCGAATTTTTAGTTCGGTTTTGTCGCAATTTTTTTCTACTAACCGAACTTTTTTCTGAAAACCTATATATTGAGTTCGGTTACGTCGAGAAAAAAATTCCCAACCGAACTTTTAGTTCGGTTACGTCACAACTTTCTTTTTCCTAGCCGAACTTTTCTCTGAAAGCAAAAACTCCATTAAAGCTGAGTTCGGCTACCTGTGTCTTCAGACCCATTAGCCGAACTACACTTGCAGATGAGTTCGGCTACCTGTTCTTCAGATGTCGTAGCCGAACTTCATTTCCATGGTCGAAATCAGTTTATAAATTTCTCATTTTTTCGAAAGTTTTTGTCAATTCAAGCAACATTAACTAAATTTGAAGTATACCTAAGTACCCAAAACCCTTATTTCGAAATCAACCATCTTAAAAAAAAAAAAAAAAAAACCCTTCTTCTCAAAAATTATTCTTTAAAAAACACTCAGCTAATTAATCTAACCTCACTAATCAATCATTACACTAACACTAATTAATCATTACACTAACTAATTTAATCACCAAGGGCAAGTTTGGTATTAGAAAAAAACTAAGTTAAGGGATGGCTCAAATTTACTTCAAATATCCACCAAAATAGAAGAGTAGTCCCCCACCTTTTTTGAGTAGTCCCCAAAAGATCATTCTATTTTTATTGTCTCATAAAGATATTTATGAAACCCACAAAAAGAAAGGACAATTATATAATTCCCACTTTAGCTTATGAACCTAGATGTTTCCCGCACAATAAACAAAGAAATTTTTGATTAGATAAAACCTTTATTCTTGGAAAATACCGGTTACGTCCACTAATACCCTTACCACTTTGGGCGCCAAAATTTCAACAGCCATCTAATGGAACTTGCACTTCAAAGAAAATAAGAGTTTGGAAGACTAACTTTTACACGTGAACAGACAGTGAAAAGTGAAAACCATCTGGATGGTGTTTTTTTTTTTTAATTTTTTTTTTTTTTTTATTATTATTTTCTTCTTTAACAGTATGATGTGATTAAGATGGTGTTTTTCCGGCAAAAGTTTCCTTCTGGATATTCACTGTCGGCTTAGTTGGTTGTCTATGTAATTTGCTAGTGCAGGGACCAGGGAGTTTAAGAATAACTTGATAGTTTGTACTTTGTAGCTTTGAGATAAGCAGAGAAGTACCCTGTAGGCCTATACTAGAAACCAATTCTTATCTAAATTTTAAAAGAATAAGGACGTACAGTTGAACATAGTAAAGCATCTTCAACGGATCAATAATAAAGCATGACTGACATATACTGTGGGGCTGCTTAAGCTAGCCGAAAGCAATTCAATGAACATAACCAGCAGCTGTTTTAGCTAGAATACCACGAAAGAGAGGCTTTTTAAGACCAATGTTGACACAAGCATTAACAACATTCGAATCGGAAGGATTTGCATCGTCAGGAAGTAGCTTGAACCTGACCCAACTGATTTTCATTTTTGAGTTCCCTTTGAAGTCAGCATTGGAGATGATAATAGTATTACAAATATCCTCAGAGCTTTCAAGAGAAGTTCTATTCATTCAGAGTTGTTAAAGCAGTAACATCCCCACCAGAAGTAGAAGCCATCAAGCACCAATTGTAGTGAGAAAAGAAGACCAGACGAAGAATGAATAAACACTTCAGATAAGAAGCATTTACAGACCAATAACATGAGTTGCGTGTATTTATGCATGAACTGAAACTAAAAGATGGGTTTTGGAGGTTGATGTCAAAGCTGTAAATTGGACAAGTCTCTGCCAAAACCTCAACCTGATTTCACCTGCAACGTCAAAGAATTATTCATTTGTTCAGCAACAAATTACAAATATTTGGTGGTGATACAAATGGCCATTGATAGCAAGGAAATCTTACAGAGAGGACCTAAACCATATGACATACAGATTACAACTGCATAACACACTTATACAGCCAGTGTTTTCTCTTTGACTGATTTGATTATAGTTAAAATAACGGGATCTCCCTACCACTCTTGCTTAAGGATTGATAACCAACAAAATTGTAAACTCGGAGTCTCTTTCTTTGTGATAAAAACTACCCACAAGAAGCTTTGAGACTACTACCAAACAAAAAAGAAAAAAGAAAAAAGAAAAAGAAGCAGACACAGATGTACCTTGTTCAGATGAAGCAAGAATCCCATCTTCCGAACACATCATGACAGGAGCACCCATAATGATGAATTGTTGCTAACATTCTGAGACTGCATGTAAGAATCGTATTGAACCTTCCAGACCTCGTATTGAAAGGAGGAATGGCTGTTGTTGCCACAGCAAGTCCCACACAGATACAGTACCTGATGAACCTCCAGCCTGAAAAAGAAAATAATAATAAGCTATCTTGTTAAGAACGAGTTGCAGTTTCTAATCGCAATAAAATCCTATCATGCATGAGATGGTCAGATTCTAGAATTTAGAAACCCGTAGGCAAGAATAACCGTGATGTATGGTTCGCAAAATGCCATTGTGTGACGTACGGTTCAATTGATGAACACACCACACATCCTATGATTACATCATCTAACAAGTTCATGAAATTACTGCACGGAAATAAGAGTGGTGGAGAAGGCATCTTACCACACAGACATGCTTTCGTGAAGGATGAATGTCGATTAAGTGTACAATCCCAGATGTACTTCCATGAGCCCTGCAACGGAAAATGCAACAAAAGTTACTTAAGTATGAATAAATCAAATTATAAGTTTCATGTATACACAGTGAAATGGTACATACTTAAATCTGTGAAGTTTGTATACTCCATTTCAAAAATAAATAAATGTAATTAACAACGTTTTGCTAACATTCTTCCGTTCACATTTCAGTGTTTTTACAGCACTAAGGTACTAAAGGTAGAGGTATTAGTATTATCCGAAATTCAAGTTTATTTTCCCCTTTTCATCCTAACACCTTAAAGAAATAAAGGACAAACATCTCATATAAGTTGTTAAACAATTACTATGAAATCAAATGGGTTTGATATTGTCAAAACAAGTGAGAAGATAATTGTTTACAGATTAAGGATACATAAAACAAATCAATATCAAGAAATTTCTACTTCTCAAGTACTCAAGAAACTTCCAGCTCATGGATTTTAGCTTAGATTTCCATATAATGCAAAATCTTACTGAGCATGTATCTAGTCCTCTATACATTCATACAGAGCACTCTTCACTAAACAAAATCATGCATAATTGAAAAAACCCATGAATTTGAAATTTTAATTTTACCAATCACCAAAGTAAAGTAATGCCCCCTGATCTGAAACCACAGATATCGAGTCTCATTAACACTAGATTTTGTCTCAGACAAAAGATAATGTCAGGTTGATAATTCAAAATACGAGTAGAAAGGGTGATCTCTAGTCATCTAAGGACCCAATCCTAGACAATTTTCCAAGCCAAAACTTACATACTGAAACACAACGTGAAAGAATTGAAAAATTAAGAAAAAGGAAAACAGGGATAATGCAAACAGGATAGTAAAGAGCAGAAACAAGATAAGTTAACGAGAAAGAAAATAAACTAGAGTGAAGAGTAGAGAAACAAACCTGATCATCCCAGACTGCTATATGAGTCATGGTAGTGTTGTAAGTTGAAGGAAGGAATTTGTCCCAAGCCCCAATATATTCTTGACTGATGTTTCATCATCATCATTTGGTGGTAAGTAGTAGAAGCATCAGTGATACCTAAACCCCATTGATCAGGTTGCTGCAGAGTCGGGACTTCATCTACTTGCACAGGTTAAGAAATAGAAGAACTAGAACCAGCTTGAGATAGTTCAGCTTGAATGCGAGTACGTTAGTATTTCCAAAGAGCAGGACCTGTTGGAGCACCTCAACCTGATTTCCACCTGCAACATCAAAGAATTATTCATTTGCTCCACAACAAACTATAAATATTTGGTGGTTATACAAATGGATAGTCCAGTAGACTACTACAGAACTGAAAACACTACAGCTACACCCATACCTCAACCTCATAGAGGACGATATAAAAATGCAACAATGCTATATATGTAATGCAGCACATATAGAAGCATGGTAACAGTAACACCACCAAAACAATGTCAAATGTAGTTGCTGAAAAAACCATAAGGTCTGGTCGCTAGGCTACTGCCAGTGTGTTTTTTCTTCTCAAGGAAATAAGAAGATCCATTGATATAAAGGAAAACTTACAAAGAGGACCAGAACCATATGACATCCAGATTATAATAACAAAAACATGACACTACACTTTTACTACCAGTGTTCTCTTTGAGTGATTTAATTATAGTCAAAATAGCAGGATCACCTCACTCCTCATATTTAGGGATACCCAACAAAACTAAAACTGTACACTCGAACTCTCTTTCTTCGTGACAAAAGTCACCCACAAGAAACTTTGCTGCTACTACAAAAAGTATAAAATAATTAATGCAGATACAGATCCAAAATGTACCTTGTTCAATTGATGAAGCCAGAATCCCATCGTCTGAACACATCATGACAGGCAATACTTGTGTTGATGAAGTGTTGCTAGCATTCTATGACTGCATGTAAGAATCGTATTGAACCTCCCAGACATGCTTTCGTGAAGGATGGATGTTGATTGCGCGTCCAATCTCAGATGCACTTCCATGAGCCCTGCAACGGAAAAAGCCCCAAAACTCCAAAAGTTACTTAAGTATGAATACACCGTGAAACAGTACATCCTTAAATCTGGGAAGTTTGCATACTCCTTCACAAAAAACGTAATAAAAATGTTTCGCTAACTTCATCATCCACTCACATCACATTTCACAGCACTGAGGTGCTAAAGGTAGAGGTAGTATTGCCCGATTTTCAAGTTCATTTTCTCCTTTACATCCTAACACCTTGAAAAATAATGGAAAAACATCTCACATAATGTATCGAACCTAAGCTGCTAAACAATAACTGTGAGATCGAATGGGATTGATATTGTCAAAACAAGTGATAATTGTTTACAGATTAAGGATACAACAGAACAGTATCTAGAAAATTTCTACTTCTCAAAGTATTAAAAAGACTTCCAGCTCATGTTTAGCTTAGATTTCCATATAAATGCAAAATCTTACTGAGCTTATATCTAGTCCTCTATATATGCATACAGAGCACTCTCACTGAACAAAATCATCCATAATTGAAAAAACCCATGAATATGAAATTTTAATCTTACCAATCACCCTTGAGCTGAGAAACACCACCACCTGGAAGTCTTTTAAGTATGTACGGTTCAATTGATGAACACACCACACATCCTATGATTACATCGTCTAACTAGTTCATGAAATTACTGCACGGAAGCAAAAGAGTGGTGTAGGAAGGCATCTTACCAAACAGACATGCTTTCGTGAAGGATTAATGTCGATTGAGTGCACAATCCAGATGTACTCCTATGAACCCTGCAACGAAAATGCCACAACAGTTATGTAAGTATGAATACAATCAGTAATAAATTTCAAGTATATACAGTAAAATGGTACATACTTAAATCTGGGAAGTTTGCATACTCCATTAAAAAATAAGTAAATGTAATTAACAACGTTTGGCTAACATTCTTCCGTGCACATTTCACAGCACCAAGGTACTAAAGGTAGAGGTGGCAGTATTATCCAAAATTCAAGTTTATTTTCCCCTTTTCATCCTAACACCTTAAAGAATTAAAAGACAAACATCTCATACAAGTTGCTAAACAACAACTATGAAATGAGATGGGATTGATATTGTCAAAACAAGTGATAATTGTTTACAATTAAAGATACAACACATCAATATCTAGAAATTTCTACTTCTCAAGTACTCAAAAGACTTCCAGACATCCAGCTCATGGATTTTAGCTTAGATTTTCCAAATAAATGAAAAATCTTGTTGAGCTTATATCTAGTCCTCTATATATTCATACAGAGCACTCTCACTAAACAAAATCATGCATAATTGAAAAAAACCCATGAATATGAAAATTTTAATCTTACCAATCACCCTTGAGCTGAGAAACAACACCACCTAATTTTCTCTGATCCCACCATTTAACTGCAGCATACGATGCCAATCCATGACTATTAAAACCCCTTTTATAATCCAGCCTAGACTCACCAACATTAACCAAATTTATTCTCCCATCTTCACCAACAGTAACACATTCAGACCCACCAACATTCAAATCAATCCAAGATACGATATTTTTTTTCAGAAATTTTTATTCTCAGATTCAATAACAACATTGAGTGGGTTAGTAAGTAGCAAATTAAGAGAACCATCAAATGAGGATGAATCAATTAGGATGTCTGACGGAGTTTGAGAAACTTTTTAAAATTCTTGAAGAAGAAGAAGAAGTCCATGATGATTCAAGATGAAGAGTCGGGTTTTGGACAGTTAATGAATGGATTTCAAAAGAAAAAGAATCAGCATCTGGGTCATGGAGTGCTAATGAGATGAATTTATCAAATGCTGAAGATAGAGACGGAATCCAAAGAAGTATTTTGATTGTGAGAATCTGTAGATTTTTGGAGACTCTTTTTCAAATTCCACCTTTCCAAAATATCGAAAACGTGATTTCATATAATGATATTGAGGGATACGCCAGATTTTCAGTATCTGGTTGATGTCAAAGCTATTGCTCTTGCTTGTAAGAACAATGCTGGCAGGACTCGTGAAAACAGTCCTCCACCTCATATGTACCTGTCTTAGGCCTTTCTGGACTAAGTTTTTCTATAAAAAAAAAAGGTTGATGTCAAAGCTGTTAATTGGACAAGTCTCGCCAAAACCTCAACCTGATTTCCACCTGCAACGTCAAAGAGTTATTCATTTGTTTAGCAAGGAATTATAAATATTTGGTGGTGATTCAAATGGATAGTCAAGTAGACTACTTCAGAACTGAAATGTGAAAACACTACACCTACATCAACACCCCAACCTCACCTAAGGACAATATACTAACCCAGAAAATAATGCAAAACAAATGCTACATACAATGCAGCGTACATAGAAGCACGGTAACAGTAACAACAGAACCAGAACAACGTCAGTTTTAGTTGCTGAAAAAAACATAAGGTATGGATGCTAGTTGATATTAAACTACTGTGAGGGTGTTTTATTTTCAAGGAAATAAGAAGATCCATTGATATTGAAAACTTATAAAGAGGACAGAACCATATGACATCCAGATTACAACAGCATAAACATGACACTACACTTATACTGCCAGTGTTTTCTCTTTGACTGATTTGATTATAGTTAAACGGGATCTCCCTACCCCTCTTGCTTAAGGATCAATAACCAACAAAATTGTAAATGCGGAGTCTCTTTCTCCGTTACAAAAATCACCAACAAGAAACTTTGAGACTACGACCAAAAGAGCAGATACAAATCAAAGATGTACCTAGTTCAGATGAAGCAAGAATCCCATCTTCTGAACACATCATGACAGGTAGAACCTGTGTAGATGAAGCGTTGCTAACATTATGAGACTGCATGTAAGAATCGCATTGAACCTCACTCTCAAAGATGAACTTACTCCCCCAACTTGTGCTCCAACCCCCGAAAGGAAGATTGCCTGTTGTTGCCACCACAAGTCCCATGCAAATACAATACCTGATGAGCCTCCGGCCTGAAAATGAAAATAATAATAAGCTATCTTGCTAAGAACAAGTTGGCAGTTTCTAGTCACACTAAAATCCTATCATGCATGAGATGGGCAGATTCTGGAATTTAGAAACCCATAGGGAAGAATAACCGTGAATCTTTTTTCACCCCCACTAAGTCATACTTACAGCAAAATGCCATAGTTTGATGTATGGTTCAATTGATGAACGCACCACACATCCTATGATTACATCGTCTAACAAGCTCATGAAATTACTGCACGTAAGTAAAAGAGTGGTGGAGTAGGCATCTTAACAACAGACATGCTTTCTTGAAGGATGAATGTTGATTGAGTGTGCAATCCCATATGTACTCCCATGAGCCCTGCAAGGGAAAATGCAACAAAAGTTACTTAAGTATGAATACATTCAATAATAAGTTTCAAGTATATACAGTGAAATGGTACATACTTAAGTCTGTGAAGTTTGCGTACTCCATTCGAAAATAAATAAATGTAATTAACAGCGTTTTGCGAACATTCATCCGTTCACATTTCAGTGATTTCACAGCATTAAGGTACTAAAGGTACAGGTATTAGTATTATCCGAAATTCAAGTTTATTTTCCCCTTTCATCCTAACACCTTAAAGAATTAAAGGACAGACATCTCATATAAGTTGTTAAACAATAACTATGAAATCAAATGGGTTTGGTATTGTCAAAAGAAGTGATAATTGTTTACAGATTAAGGATACAACACATCAATATCTAGACCTTTCTACTTCTCAAGTACTCAACAGACTTTCAGCTCATGGATTTTAGCTTAGATTTCTATATAAATGAAAAATCTTACTGAGCTTATATCTAGTCCTCTATATATTCATACAGAGCACTCTCACTAAACAAAATCATGCATAATTGAAAAAAAAAAACCATGAATATGAAAATTTTAATCTTACCAATCACCCTTGAGCTGAGAAACAACACCACCTAATTTTCGCTGATCCCACCATTTAACTGTAGTATACGATGCCAATCCATGCCTATCAAAAACCCTTTTATAATCCAGCCTAGACTCACCAACATTAACCAAATTAATCCTCCCACTTCACCAACAGTAACACAAACAGATCCACCACCATTCAAATCAATCTCAGATATGAAAATATTTTCAGAAATTGAATTCTCAGATTCAATAACAACATTGAGTGGGTTAGTAAGAAGATTTTAAGAGAACCATCAATGAGGATGAAGCAATTAGGGTGTCTGATGGAGTTTGAGAAACTTTTTATGAAATGAAATTCTTGAAGAAGAAGTCCATGATGATTCAAGATGAAGAGTTGGGTTTTGGTCTGTTAATGAGTGGATTAAGAAGGAAAAAAGAATCAGCATCTGGGTCATTGAGTGCTAATGAGATGAAATGCTGAAGATAGAGACGGAATCAAAAGAAGTATTTTGGTTGTGAGAATCTGTAGATTTTTGGAGAATCTTTTTCAAATTCAAATAATGATATTGAGGGGTACGCCTGATTCCCAGTATCTGGTTGATGTAAAAGCTGTTAATTGGACAAGTCTCTGCCAAAACCTCAACCTGATTTCCACCTGCAACGTCAAAGAATTATTCATTTGTTCAGCAACGAATTATAAATATTTGGTGGTGATACAAATGGATAGTCAAGTATACTATTACAGAACTGAAATGTGAAAACACTACACGTACATCAATACGTCAACCATATCTGAGGACGATATACTAACCCAGTAAATAATGCAATACAAATGCAGCATATATAGAAGCCCAGCAACAGTAACAACAACACCAAAACAATGTTAATTTTAGTTGCTGAGAAAACCATAAGGTGTGGGCGCTAGTTGATACTAAACTACTGTGTGTATTTTTTTCAATGAAATAAGAAGATCCACTGATATTAAGGGAAACTTACAGAGAGGACCCAAACCATATGACATACAGATTACAGCAGCATAAACATGATACTACACTTATACTGCCAGTGTTTTCTCTTTGACTGATTTGATTATATCATTATAGTTAAAATAGCGGGATCTCCCTACCACTCTTGCTTAAGGATCAATAACCAACAAAATTGTAAATGTGGAGTCTCTTTCTTCGTGACAAAAATCACCAACAAGAAATTTTGAGACTACTACCAAAAAGAAAAAAAAGAGCAGATATGAATCCAAGGTGTACCTTGTTCAGATGAAGCAAGAATCCCATCTTCTGAACACATCATGACCGGTAGAACCCGTTTAGATGAAGTGTTGCTAACATTCTGAGACTGCATGTAAGAATCGCATTGAACCTCCCAGACCTCACTGTCAAAGGATGAATTTACTCCCCCAACTTGTGCTCCAACCCACGAAAGGAGGATTGCTTGTTGTCAAGTCCCATGCAAATACAATACCTGATGAGCCTACGGCCTGAAAAAGAAAATAATAATAAGCTATCTTGCAAAGAACAAGTTGGCAGTTTCTAGTCACAATAAAATCCTATCATGCATGAGATGGTCAGATTCTAAAATTTAGAAACCCATAAGCAGGAATAACCATGAATCTTTTTTCACCCCCACTAAGTCATACTTGCAGCAAAATGCCATTGTTTGATGTATGGTTCAATTGATGAACACACCACACATCCTATGATTACATCGTCTAACAAGTTCATGAAATTACTGCGCGGAAGTAAGAGACTGGTGTAGAAGGCATCTTACCAAACAGACATGCTTTCGTGAAGGATTAATGTCGATTGAGTGTACAATCCCAGATGTACTCCTATGAACCCTGCAACGAAAATGCCACAAAAGTTATGTAAGTATGAATACATTCAGTAATAAGTTGCAAGTGTATATACAGTAAAATGGTACATTCTTAAATCTGGGCAGTTTGCATACTCCATTCAAAAATAAATAAATGTAATTAACAACGTTTAGCTAACATTCTTCCGTTCACATTTCACAGCACCAAGGTACTAAAGGTAGTAGTATTATCCGAAATTCAAGGTTATTTTTTCCTTTTCATCCTAACACCTTGAAGAATAAATTCAAGGTACAAACATTTCATATAAGTTGCTAAACAACAACTATGGAACCAAATGGGTTTGATATTGCCAAAACAAGTGATAATTGTTTACAGATTAAGGATACAACATCTACAAAATTTCTACTTTTCAAGTGTTCAAGACTTCCACAAAAATGCAAATTTTACTTACAGAGCTTATATCTAGTACTATATATTCATACAGAGCACTCTCACTAAACAAAATCATGCATAATTTAAAAAAAAAAACCATGAATATGAAAATTTTAATCTTACCAATCACCCTTGAGCTGAGAAACAACACCACCTAATTTTCTCTGATTCCACCATTTAACTGCAGTATACGATACCAATCCATGACTATCAAAAACCCTTTTATAATCCAGCCTAGAATCACCAACATTAACCAAATTTATTCTCCCATCTTCACCAACAGTCACAGATTCAGATCCACCACCATTCAAATCAATCCCAGATATGAAAATCTTTTTCAGAAATTTTTATTCTCAGATTCAATAAGAGAACCATCAAATGAGTGGGATAGTAAGTAGCAAATTAAGAGAACCATCAAACGAGGATGAAGCAATTAGGGTGTTAGATGGAGTGGGAAACTCTTTAAAAGATGAAATTCTTGAAGAAGAAGAAGTACAAGATGATTCAAGGTGAAGAGATGGGATTTGGTCAGTTAATGAATGGATTTCAAAAGAAAAAGAATCAGCATCTGGGTCATGGAGTGCTAATGAGATGAATCTATCAAATGCTGAAGATGGAGATGAAATCCAACGAAGTGCATCAATGTGTTTTGATTGTGTAGATTTTTGGAGACACTTTTTCAAATTCCACTTCCATATGCATTTCTAGTGCCATTTTTGATTGATTGATGGATGGAGAACTTTGTCTGTGAGGGTTTATAAGAAGGTAGGAAAAGCAGCTTCGGGGGTTTATAAAAAAAAAATTCTTCTGCATATTGATGAGAAAGAGAGAAAAGACAGTGTACTATCAGCTTTTTTTCAAGTTTTGGCCAGCAGGACCATTGAGTCTCGAACTATTTAATGCATTCCTTTTTTACCCCTGTTGCGTATCTCTCTCTGTGTGATTAGGCTAGAGTTTATTTTCAAGGTCTTGTAATCAAATGGGTTGGTGTTAATTCGGGATATATTATCCGTACGAAGGGTTACATGTTTAACTCCATGGAATATTTGAGCTATTGAATTACAGAACTACTGACAAAACCCCAAGGTGAACAAACTCCTGGTACAAAAAATCCTACCATATTATTTTTAATAAATAAAAACCGTTTCATTAAAAAATAGGACAAAAACCCCAGTTCAAATAAAAATAAGAAAATTCAGTTTTTATTTGATTTCTAAATTCCAAAACTGACCTTTCGTATATAAAAACACTTTCAAAGGAAAGTTTGGTGGAAGAAATCAGTAAAAACGAGATTTGTTCTCTCTGAATCCAAACAAATCAGATTCAGAAAAATTATGATTCTTCTTTCCTAGTTTTCTTCGTGTTTTCAGTTCCATATCTCGTTTCAATTCAAAGATTCGTCATCGTCTTCTCCCAATTTCAATTCAAAGATTCAGAGAGCAATTTTAGGTTTGATTGAAGAACCGGAAGAGGAGCTACAAGTTTTGAGATCTGTTTATTCGAGATACGTAGAAGAAACCAATTCAGTTGTTTATTCGTAGCTGTTTATTGGAGATCTGGTTGCAATTCAGTTTAGCTGAAATCATATTTCCGCTTTTCAAGTTGAAATTGAATCTCGAATTGAAGAATCCGGCTGAACAATCAATCAACTTCATGTTGATCATCTTCGTCTTCATATTAATCTGTGTGTAGTATTCGGATTATTCATCAAGGAATCAATCAACTTTTCAGGTATTCAATTCTCTTTTTTGTGTTGATTTTTGATTTGTTTTTGTGAATTTTCTAGTCACTCTTGACGAATAAACTGAATTGATGTTAGCATATGATTTTTTATGTTTGTGTTGATGTTCTTATGAAGGATTCCATCTGTTTGGAATGATTGTTTTTCAATTTTTTGTTGTTGTTGATATTCACATCTAGTGAAACTGTTTTTGGTTTCATCATTTTGTTCTGTAGATTATGGATTCTGTTCTCACAGTTGTATGTCACAAAGAGGATACGTTAACTTTTCGTATTGGCCTCAAAGACTCTTTTTTTAATTTGAAGGCTAGTATATGCTCAAGTTGGTATGAATTCTCTCCTCCTTTTATGGAAATTTTTCACATAGTTGATGATCAGCAAAAGTTCATTCATTCTGATTTTGATCTTCAAGCATTGGCTCTATTTAGTCTGTATAATAAAGAAGGAACTATGGAGTTACATGTAAGGCATAAAGTTGAGTGTTCTGGTTCAAGAAGTCCAAGAATTATAGCTTTTGACCAGCCACCGAGTTCTGGAATTATACCTTTTGAGAAGCCACGAATTGATTATGATGTTCCAGATAAAGTGAAGGAACTGTTGAAGTCTGCGCACTGGTTACATCTTTTTGAAGGAGTTGAATAGTTGTTTCCGGGAGGTGTTCAACAAGTTCGTTGTGATTTACAGAAGTATCACGCAGTAGCCGGTTATGAATTCAAGATATACAGGAATGAGAAGTTGAGGATTGGTGCATGTTGTGCTAAGAAGAAAGAGGATGAATGTAACTGGCATTTATATGTTGTGTCTATTGATGGTGTTGAAGGAAGTCCTTTTATTATCAAGGAATTAAATAATCAGAATACTTGTGGTGGTGGATTTGTTAACAGACCACATGTATCGAAGAAACTAATTAGTAGCTTGATTATTGATGAAATTAGACAGGATCCCAAGAAGAAGACTAGGCTTATTATGGATCAAATTACAAGAGAATACGGCTTTGACATTAGTCGTTATTATGCATACGCAGGGAAGAATCTTGCACTGAATACTATATGGGGAGAGAATGAGAAATCGTTTATGTTTTTGAACTGGTATAAAAACAAGTTGATTGAAACAAATCCCGGATCTCGTGTGGTTTTGGAAGTTGAAGAAGCGACTCAAAAATTTCAGAGGATGTTTATCTTTTTTGAAGCTTGTATTCGTGGATTCAATTTCTGTCGTCCTGTATTATTCGTTGATGCTTCCCACTTGAAGAGCAAATACCTTGGTCATATGATGGCAGCAACAGGTCTAACCGGGAATGACGGTAAGGTTTCATCAATTTTTCTGGTGTTTTTTCAACATTTTCCTTGTTGGTTTCATCATTTTTTATTTTTGGTTTCATCATTTTTTATTTTTTGTTTCATCATTTTTTATTTTTGGTTTCCATAGCATCTTATGCTTGTGTTATGCTTGTGTTCATGTTACAGATATCTACCCTTTTGCTTATGCTGTGGTTTTATCGGAGAATGAAGCGAACTGGAAATGGTTTTTGGAAAATTTGAAGGAAGTCATTTCTCCTTTGCGACCAAAGCTTACTTTTGTGAGTGATCGAGGTATTGGATTGGTGAATCAAATTCCTGCTGTATTCCCTGAGGCTTTTCATGGTTGGTGTTACTGGCATATGGAATGCAATATCAATGTATGCTTACCAAAGAACTGCAAGGTTTATAACAAATATGTATTAGGACTGTTTAAGAAATGTGCGTACGCTACTACTCATAAAGAATTTACATAGAATTGGGGTAAGTTGAGGAAGGTTAATAATCTAAAGTTGCAAGATTATCTCAGTAGAGCTCCTTTTGATAAATGGGCAAGTTTTTTTCTTCAAGGGTCGACGATATGGTAGGTTGTGTTCCAATATTGCTGAGAGCTTCAATGGTTCGGTCGTTGAAGAGGGAGAGAAGCCTATAGCCATCATGGTTAATGAGATCATGGTGAAGCTTATGGACCAAATGTGTAAACGTCGCGAGGACTGCGCAAACTTATTGAATTGGCGTCAAACTCTATGTCCACAATATGAAGCTCTGCTCCACGACAACAAGATCCATGGTTGTGACTACAAAGTCACCAATTCGTCGGAATATGTGTTTGAAGTTCATGCTACAGTACACACAGACGGTCGATTTGAAAAGAAGAACATGTTCTTGCAACCGTTGGCGTATTGAAGGTTTTCCATATGCCCATGCTGTCCGTTGTATCATGATGAAAGGAGAAGATCCTTACAAGTATGTTGAACACTACTTTACAGTAAAGTTATATCGAGAATCATATAAACATCCAATCAATCCTGTTCCCACAGTTGAAAATCCCATGACAGTGTCTCCGAAATCGATTGTTTTTGGTCCGAATAATGGACAACAACCAGATCGTCCATCGAAGAAGAAGAAGATTCCTAATACAGGTTCAGTTCCCAATAAAAAGTTGAGAACTTGTGGTGCCGGCAAGGTTTTGACCATGCATAATAAAAGGACATGCCCTTCTCGTCAGGTTTCATGAGAACTTGTAGTCATTTCGACTACAAGTCATCGAATTTCACTTTTAGTTTCGTTTTTAGACTACAATATGTGTATCATCTACTATATTTCAGATTTCAGTAAATTTTTGTTTTAGAAGTTAATGTGTTATAGGTGTTTTCATTTTATAATTTGTCTGAGAATAAATAAGTTTGATTAAGTTTGCCATATTTTTTGTTTGATTAAGTTTGTCAGATTTTTTGTAGACCTTTATAGTTTGGTGCAACCAAATTAGGTTTCATCATTTTTTTGATGGAACCAAAATAGGTTTCATCATATTTTGATGGAACCCTTTTTGGTTTCACCATTATTTTACTGTCACTTTTCTTCTGATTCTTTTGACAACACAGTAGATGATGTTTTGTCTACTGTTTATTGGTGCCGCAAATATATGATACAACATTTATGGATAATGTTTTATAAAAATGAGACATCATATTTCCGTAGACATGAGCTTTTAAGGGAACACAACTGAAATCACACGAAATCTTTTTTTATATAAACTGTAATTTGTCACCATTACAATTACTCAATAACCATTTCACAAGTACTTTAAACTTCAACTAAAACTGAATCTGCAAGAAAAACTGTATATCATCATTACAATTTCTCGATAACCATTTCACAAGTAGTTTAAACTTCGACTAAAACTGAATCTGCAAAAACATGGGCACGACATGCGAGTATTATTCTATATCGTCAAGGAGTATCTTCAACGCCAATTTTGGTCTCATATTATGCACCTTTTCTCGTACATCATCTTCACGGGACATGTTTCCCTTTAAGAGGCTCTTCATGTAATAGCAAACATGAAGACCACAATCATTCCTGAAAAACCAAAACAATGTCTCAAAAATGGTTACGAGTGACGATCTGAAAGTGTTCTGACATTGAAATGATGAAACCAAATCTGGTTAAATCAAACAAACATTAAGTAAACACACCAACAGGAAATGGTTTCAAGCATATGTGAACTAATAAACTTCAAAACATAGCTTACCCCATTTGTTGACAACATGAAGGGATGTGCAGAGTGTACGGTGTTGGTTGACTAGTCTGCTCGTCACGGGGGAGCTTTGTGTCGTGCTATGCAAATGCTGATATTATTCGTTGTCTCATGCTTTCAGCACTTTTTCCGCATTCTTCTTCGGTGGAAGCCAAGGAGTTGTAGTGATAAAATTCTGCGGTCTCCATATCAAAAGCAAGCAGCGTCCAATGGTTTAAATTTCCAAGTGTTGTCAGCAACGGAACGAATAAAAATTGCACGCTGTAATCCATGTTGTCGATAAAATTCTCTATTACAGCGGCACATTTTTTTTCCTAATGAGTGACATGTCTGAAACAATACGAGAAAACAACTCCTTAATGAGTGACAGACATGCAAGTGTTTCTTCCTAAAGAATGAAACCAAACTTGGTTCCATCAAAATTAATCATATAACCAACAACACTTTTTTCTGCCAAAAAAAATTACATGATAGAACTTCTTTAGAGGAAACTTACATAGGCAAATGTGGTTAGAAACATAGATGTCTTGTACTTTGGAGAACCATCTTGTTTCAACTCTTTTTTTAGGATGTTCTTTTGCATTTTCAAAATGTAGAACTCGATGTTGTCTCCTGCGACGTCACCCTTTCTCATCAAATTATCCATCATCCTCCCCAATATCCACAATTGAATATTTAAATGCTCCCACGCCGTGGACCTGTTAATTTTGTTTTTTAAAAGCTAGTGAATGCTGGATCAAAAGAAGGAGAAACAATGCATAAATGGGAACACATTTTTGATGAAACCAGTTTTGGTTTCATCAGTGATTTTCCACTTACCTGTCATTATTATTTCTGAAAAATCTGCTCACAAGGGGTCTCTCATTTTGCTTGAGTACCTTCATGATCTTCAAGTTATCAACTGCTTTCAACTTCACCCCCTGGACTTCCTGCACCACCTTAAAATTGCTCTTACTACTTGTAATCTTTTTTATTTTCCCGGGTGTGTAATCCCGCATTCTAATAGGTGGTTGCAAGTTCTTTCTGTCATCCCTCATTCTTGTAACCATGTTACTCAACGTTTGTTCAGGTGTAGCACTGACCTCTCGATATATTTGCTCTTCGCTGTCACTTTGCGACAGTCCTAAACTAAAACCAGACTCTTCATTTTCGAAATCAACTAAATCCCCTGCCATTTTTACGGTTGAGTAGTAGTATACGCTTTCAACATTTGGCTTTGACGAAGAACATCTCTTTGCCTCAGATTTCTTAGCGTAATCGGATTCCATTTTCCGAATTTCATCTTCATCAATTTAAAATTGAGTTTCATTGTCTTCTTGCTCAACATTTTTCTTCGACGAAGAAGCTTTCTCCATTTCAGATTCGACCCACTCGGCCACCTTGATATCCTCGATAGTATTCGGAGTCAACTCAGTACCATCTCCTTCTTGTTCTTCCTCGGTGACTGGCTTTGATGAAGTATCTTTCTCCATTTCAGATTCGACCCGCTCGGCCACCTTGATATCCTCGATAGTATTTGGAGTCAACACAGTATCATATCCTTCTTGTTCTTCCTCGGTGACTGGCTTCGATGAAGTAGATTTCTCCATTTCAGATTTGACCCGCTCGGCCACCTTGATATCCTCGATAGTATTCGGAGTAAACTCAGTACCATCTCCTTCTTGTTCTTCCTCGGTGACTGGCTTCGATGAAGATACGACCTGTTCTGTTGCTACTTCTTCTAGTTGTTTGACCAAATCCAAAAAGTCACTATCTAGAGTACTTGGCTCTTCACCTTTTGCAGATTCTTGTTGATATCCGGCATCCTGTTGCATTTCTCCAAGGGTTGAATCCTTTTCTGGTTGCATCAGAAAATCTTCAAGATTTTGTACAATTTCATCATTCGATGAAACCTTTTCTGGTTCCATCAGAACATCGTCAAAACGTGAAACCTTTTCCGGTTCACAACCTTTTCATCGTCAAAACAAAAACAACCAAAAAACCTATTAAAAACTTTTTTACTCAACAATGTTTATGGACACAACTTTTCACATTAGATTCCGGCTTACCCGCTATATCTTAGTGTGTATCAAAGCTTTCGGCTTCCATCACAACATTGTCATCATGCAGTAGCCTTTCTGCAGACAGCGAAACCTTTTCTGGTTCTATCACGCGATCCACCATCGTTGCATCTATTATGTTAACATCCCTTGTTATCACCTGCAATATTAAGATATCTAAGTCATTTTATTTTTCAAATGAATAACTCATTTAAGTTTCGTGAATTCAAGAGTCAACAATGTTTATTAATATGGGATGAAACCCTTTCTGGTTCCATCAAAAAAGAATTTTCCTGAATTTAATTTCATTGTTTTACATAAGGATTTAACAATCTCGATTAGATATTCAAAAAGGAACTACATATAGTAAACCCAACACACAAAGCATCCTAATAATCTAGATCTAACATATTACCTCAACATCTTCTTCACGGTTCGAAACCATTTCAGGTACTATTGGAACATCCACTTGTTTTCTTTTACGTCTCAAGTAAGTCCTCTGTACCGGTTGTTGTGACCTATCTTCAGCATCATATTTTTCCAGCAATGATTCTTCTTCTCTAGAAAGAACATTTGTAGCAGTGGTTCTAAGCTTTTCAATCAAGGTTCGCGCCCATTGGTATTTGTCTTTATATGAGTTATCTTCACTGCTAGATTCTACATTGTCTTCATTTTTCCCAGGTACTTTACTGCTAGCACCAACATTGTCTTCAACTGGCGCAGGCACTTCATTTTCAGTATCACCAACCGGCACTTCAGGTTCAATATAATCTTCAAAAACAATATCCTCTTCCTCTATGCGCTCGACCAAGCGCATTTCTTGTTCATCATATTCAAGCAAGAATGACCCCTTGCGATGTCTCATATACTTCTGCAGTACACAAGAAATATTGGTTTCAGCTAGATTTTCAATTTAAGAGTCAACAATGTTATTAAAATGGGATGAAACCATTTCTGGTTCCACCAAAAAAGAATTTGGCTGTAAAAATAAAATAAATTGGTAGGCAAAATTTTGATGAAACCAATTTTGGTTTCATCAGAAAAGTAAATCTTATTTACCTTAGAGAAAAGTTCTTTTTTTGTATTAAGAACCTCGAAGTTATCCAATATTTGGTGGCAGACTTTGCTAAGGTTCCATCTAGCAAACCTTGGATACTTGTCAAATCCATCCTTTCTTACTGCGATCATAGTCATCTCTGCCAACCAGTACTAAAGTTAAAAAAAAAAAAAAAAAAACAATATTCAAATCAAAAACATTTTTATAAAACTTAACTTATGAATCAAAAAAAAAACTTAACTTACCAGCGGGTAAATGATGCAACCAATTACACTTTCAACATTTCCTTTAGATGTTATTAGCGACTCAATTAGGTACTCATGAAAGACTTCCAGCCAACACACCTTATTCATGTCAAATACCAAGTACATGTACTTTGAATCCAGAGTTTGCCCACATTTGTTGGGGACGAATACCAAAACCAAAAGGAACATAACAAATAACTTGACAAAGTCATCATCTTTGGTTTCATCAGCTGCGGCTTCCAACATACGACGTTTAATATCGCCTTTGTTCGTCTTCTTATCTCCACCAAAATACTGAGACGCGAACATTTTAACCTTTGAATCCAGCTCTTCATCTATGACTAGGTCTACATCCTTCATCATCTGCAGACTAAAAATCATAGCGAAATGTTCTGGAATGGTCTGCTATGTCATTTGTTTTGATCTCGTTACTCTGAAACAAATTGGAAGCTTACCATCTTTTCTGAGTTCAAGTAACTCTAAAACCATCATGATGGCTTTTGTCTTTTTGACGAGCTCCTCTTCTTCAAATACACCATCATAGAAGGGCTCAAAGAAATGCCAGAATGGACATGATACAAGAGCTTTGATATGCAGTTTTTTGTTCTTTATCAGTGCCTTTATTTCAGCTGCTGCCTCGCACAAATAATGTAACGAGCATCTGTACGGCTCTGTTTCTCTTTTTTTACTTATATAAGTGAAACCAAAAGTAAACCATAAGCAACAACAAAATTCAAGCATATCTATGATGTAAAGGGATATTACGAAACCAAATTAATTCCAACTTGCAAGCAAATTCAAGAGTAGTCTATAAAAGTGTTATGTAAGAGTACATCAAACAAAACACATGGTTATGGTGAAACCAAAGTAGAAATGGTGTAACCAAATATAGTTACATCAAACAAACTCATGGTTATGTCAGAATACAACAAACATCACAAAATCCAATTTAAAAAAAATGAAAAGTGATGAAACCAAAAATGGTTTCATCAAAAAGACCAGATTATTCCATAGCAAACATTATCAGTTACGGTGGAACCAATTTACCAATTGTAAAATGATGAAACCAAAAATGGTTTCATCAAAAAGTCCAGATTATAGTTTGGTTTCATCAAAAATAAAACCATATGTAAACCACATGTAAACGAAAAACAAATGAAATTTGGTTTCAGCAAATAGAAAAAAAAAAAATGGTTACATCAAACATACAAACAACTGAAATCTGTTTTCATTTGGTTACATCATACAAACAAACAACTGAAACCTAAACCTAAACCTAACAAATGATGTAACCAAATGAAACGTAAACCTAACCTAACAAATGAAACCTAAAAGCAAACAGAAAACCAAAATCAAATGAAACCTAAACCTAATAATCTTTTGATTCAAATTCAATTGAAAAAAATGAAACATAAACCATGAAGAATAAGAATTGATACGATTTTCTTACCATTTGGAGGTGGTTTCGCAGTTTTCTTTAGCTTTTCATCTTTCTTTTTCTCCTGTTGGTTTCGTTTCTTCGCCATTTTTGTTGTTTTAGAAAAATTAGGTCACAAAAAATGAAGCGAGTTAGGTCAGAATTTGTAGCAGTGGTTGAAGTACGTAACCATAGAAGAAGAGAAGAAGGTAAAATCGAGAATCGGAGGATGAATACAGATTGAACGATTTTCTCTTTGGGATGAATACAGATCTGGAATTTCTGGGTTTTTGAGGGAGTTAGAGAAGACTCGTAGGTTTTATTTTCTTTTTTGTCCGTTACGCACGTTGAAAACAATAAAAGAGTGGGCCTCTTTTTTTAAGTTTCTTTTGGGATGAATTAGGAGAGGGGTAGTTTAGACTGTTAATGTTATTTGGGGTTTTTGTATCACTTTTGTTTGGATGGTTTTTTTGTGGATGGATAGTGACACCTTTGGGGTTATAACTCGCGGCCCGATTGAATTAATTTAGAGTTAAGACCAAATCATATGGACTAGATTGGCTGCTAGATTAGCCAAAAAGTGTTGCAGTTCAAAAAAAAAGTGTTGCCTATTTGTTAACACTAGTTTTATCTCCTAGCAATTGCTCGCATGTGAACTAGTAGCGAGATAGTTGCGCTGAATGGTTTCATCTCATCTAGATTTATTTTTTGAATCTGATGGCTGAGATGGTTCCTGCAACCTAAATCTATTTTTCGCTAAATGATTCAGCGCAGCTTCCTAAATCTACTTTTCGCTGAATGATTCAGTTCATCTAGTATGCTAGATTTGAACTACCATAGGACTTAAGAGATTGTCCTAGCTGACGTGGACTTCAAAAATAGATGCTAAATTAGAAGACCACGGGACTAAAAACCTGGTGAGATTATGATATGATGTGGTGGACCAGCTAGGGAAAATCCATGCCAAGCTGGTGATGGTCTAAGTTTTAGAGATGTGAACTGCGCTGTGTTTGGAGCTTTATGTGTTGGCCTTGGCTGGAAAACCAATTATGTTGCGGAGATTCGTGCACTGACATATGATCGGGAAATGACGCAAAGATGGAATATGAAAAAAAATATGCGTTGAATCTAATTCAGTGAGTTGTGTTCAGGCTTTGACGAATGGAGAGATGACGTGGGGTATAATGCAAAAAAGGAAAAATGCTTATGCTTTTTATGATAGTATTCAATATATGCACAGTTATAGGAGGTCAACTGCCCGAGAATGATATTGGATATTTTGAGGGTAGGCCAAACTTTATTCCGTCTGTGGAATGGGATGGTAAAATTTATTTTAGCTTCAAATAGTCCGTGAAAGTTTTTGGGAGCTTTGGCTTTCATTCATAGTCTAATCTTTGTATATTCTTTACTTCTTAAATATATTAATTGACCTAGAAAAAAGTGTGATTAGGCTCTTAACCGTTTTCGACTGCAGTAAAATTCAATAACTGGTAGTAGAAGATTACTCAGAAACAACTTGCTTTTCTTGTTAAAAGGTTCACATCCTTTTTTTAGGGTGGGTGGGAGGGGTGGGAGAGGTTCACATCGTTTTGTTAAATATACCCTGTGACTGTGTAATATTATTTTGTAGTTATACAAACGGTCGTGAATAATGGTAAGGACGGAAACTCCAAACTTTGCTCGAGATAACTTCTAAGTTTTACCAAAGATTATCAAACCAAATCGGGCGCCATCACTCAATATCATTATATGAAAATCATGTTTTTGATACTTATATTGTAAATTAATGTTCTTACATTTGTGATACATGATGTGTATGCACTTTTTCATGTTTTTCATATTTGACGTGTTTGATCCAGATCCAATGAAATTAATAAATTTAGTCCAAAAAACTAAAACGCTATACCAAGTGTAACAATCATATGTAGTTATTCTAGCTAAATATAGCTAGACAAAATTTTAATGTGCGTCTGCACTTGGACGTAGGTATTTCGAGCGTCAAGCGTCAGACGCTTATGTAAGTTTTGTCTGGGTTTTATCAGACGACTTTATAATTTGCGTTTCAAGAAACGCCTTTTATGTACCCGTTCCATTTGAGATGTTAATATAGGTTTAGTGATCGCTTATCTTTTTTCCTTATAGCCATCTGAGGGACAATCGACAACTCTTTTCAAACCTTGAATTGAAAGCAAAAGTTTACATTAAATTATGATGTGTCTCAGTGAGGTGCAAACAAGCTATGAGTAACTAGTGCGTCTAATAATCTATTTTATTTTTTATTTTATTTTTAAATAGCAAAAGACTGAATATATTAACTAACAAGGGGAATTACAAAGTTTAAGATAGGAAAAGACTTCCTTCTTAGCTTATAAAAAAAGAGATCTTTGCTCACACACTAAAGCTTTAGTAGTAAAGCTTTTGATTCAAGAACTTCTAGCCTCCTTTGTTAATCTTATATCTTATATTATATACTAATATAAAGAAAGAGGTATTTTTGGTGAAGCCTTGGTCTAACACTGATATTACTAATATGACCATATATATCAACCATTACTATACATATGTATTCAAGGGTGAAAATGTACATTCAATCAATGTTTGTGTATTCACGGGAATGCCGTTATTTTAAAAATAAATCAACAAATTTAAAACTTAGATATCTTTCAAAATACACACCGGATTTTTGCAAAATTAGTATAATTAGAAATCTCTTTGAATTATCTACATAATGAGTACAAATAAGAATATTAAAAAAAAAATTAAGATTTTTTTTTTCGTTATTATCAAAATTCAAGCATGTGCATCGAGACAAAATAGTAAATTTTTATTTCTAAACTGAAAACAAACATTACTAAGGGAATTAGACAAGTCTAAACATTTTTTCACACTATTCTGTACTCTCCAGTGGACTTGGGAAGAAGTATATCCATTAATTTTTGTTGTCAAAATCTTGTAGTCGTTTAGGAAACAATATGAAGATAGCTTCAAATATTTGATCCACCGTAAAGCTTGTTGAAAGGCTTTTGCTTCTACATCAAATAATGGGATGATTTCCCATCCTGATCCTGCTCTGAATTACAATTACTTCCTGATTGATTATTGAGAGAAATAACCAAACCCATTGAGTTAGCATGTTCTTTGTAAGAAGCATCAAATTTGACAATCAAATTAAAACTATCTACGTTGTTCAAGTCCTGGTTATCTGTTGTAGTTGTCTAGTCCCCTGAGTTGGTTTATCAATAGGAATGCTCAAAAAAAATTGTCGAATCTTATTAATCAGATGCAAAGGTTTAGGTTTAATATGTATGAAAACCACATCATTCCTGTAATTCCAAATGGACCACACAATGCAAACAATTTTCGATATATCCTTTTTCATATTGGCATCAGTCAAACACTTGTTAAACCAAGTTATAATATCAGTGATGTTATTCAGATTCTAAATATCAATGTAAGGAAAAGACGACAAAATAGATTTAGAAGGAATTTCATCTTCTAATTGACTATCAACACAAAAACTACAACAAGGATAGGCATCTTTATTATACTGATATAAACGTTTTCCAAGGGAAAGGACATTAGACACTAGTTTTCAGCAAAACAAATTATTTCTAGGAATACAATCAATTTTCCAAAGTTGTTTCCAGAAATTAGTATCAGTATTATTTGAGTCTCTATACACATATTTAGAAGTATATTCCCCAGAGGAAGTCGACTTCCAACGAATTCTATCAGGCATCTCAAGGTTCAAAGTAATCGACTTTATCAGATTATGCATAGAATGATGTATGTATTTCTCAATAAGGCTATGATTCCAGTTTCCACAATTATCAGTCAGTTGATTAACAGTTCGAGGAATATTATTATCTATGAAAACATGAATAAGCTTCTGAGATTGGTTTGGAAGCCAAATCAAACTAGATACTAACCTGAGATCCGCGATTAATCTTCCATTCATAGTTAGAACAAATAACAGCTAAACCTTTTTTTATATTATTCCATATCTAAGAAATATTATGCTTTCTAGAATAAAACAGAGGATTAGACTTAGGAAAGTATTACATGTTTTAAGATTTGAGTCTATAATTGGTTTTCGTTTTTTAGCAGTCTCCAAGCTAATCTAGTTATTAGAGAAAGATTTTGCTTATGAGGATTTTTAATTCCTAAACCACCAGCATCATGTTTAGAGCAAATACTGGCCCAAGATTTGGTGTAAATTCCTTTAGCAGCATCCTTTTTATCCCACCAAAAATCTCTTTGAAGATTATCAACTTTATCCAGAACTTTTTTTGGAAAAGAAAAACACTGCATCTGATAGTTAGGATAAGCATTAAGAACTTAACTTATAAGAATTGTTTTTCCATCTTGATAAATAAGATTGGCCTTCCAACCCTGAAGAGCAACATAACATGTACAAAGTAAAGATTCAAAACTATTAGTTTTATTTCTATCAAAAAACAAAGAAGTTCTTAGATATTTATCATTCTTAGAGATTAGTCTGACCTTGAGAATTCTAGAGATAATCTTGCAGTGTCTATTGTGAAGCTTAGCAGAAAGATAGATGCCAGACTTTTGAATACTAATCACCTAACCAGAACAATCACCAAATATTTTAAGAATACTAAGACAATCATTGCTTCAGGTATTCGTGCCTTAGAGAATAAGAAGCAGTCTTCCGCAAAAAATAAATGAGACATGGGCAGGGAAATTTTAGAAATTTTAGTTCCATATTTTTTTGTTGATTTCCGCTTTATAAAGGAGTCTAGATAAAAACTTCATAAAATGATTAAAAAAAAAAAAAAGGTAGGGAGACAAAGGGTCTCCTTGTCTCAGACCTCTACTAACAGTAAAAGTATCGCCAGGATCACCATTTAAAATAACAAAAAAAGACCTATTAGAGACACATTTCTTTATGAGCTGACACCAATCAATACTAAAGCCAAAGGAAAGTCGGGTTTTTTCAAGAAAAGACTACTCAATCCAATCTAACGCTTTAGACAAGTCAAGCTTTAAAGCAAAGAAACCTTTTTTATTTTTAGAAGTTTTCATGGTATGCAGAGTTTCATGCGCAATAATTATGTTATCAGTAACCTGACGATCCGGAATGAAAGCCGATTGGTTTTGAGAAACCATTTTTCCTAATAGTGGTTTTAGCCTATTAGCAACAATTTTAGAAATAAGTTTATAAAGAGTATTATTTAAACTAATTGGCCATAAAGTCACTAGGACTGGATGGATTATGAACTTTTGGAATTAGACTAATAAAAGTATAGTTTATATTTTTGAACATAAATTTTGTCTTAAAGAAACTTTGGACAATGTTAACTATATCATTCGAGAAAACATTCCAGTGAGACTTAAAGAAACCAGGTGGATAACCATCTAGACCTGGAGTACCCCACTGGTTCATGCAGAAGATAGTGTTTTTGATTTCAACAGCATTATGGACTTTTGTTAACTGAATGTTATCATCATTAGTGATAACATGAGTGAGTATATCAAAAATAACATCATCATACATGATTCCTTTAGAGGAACCTATATCCTTAATATGATTTTATGAGAAGAGCGTCAATTTGTTTAGGACCTTCAATCACAAACCAGTTTAGTCCCTAAGAGTATGAATATGATTAATTCTTCTCCCGTTAGACGCCGTTTGGTGAAAGTAGGTTGTGTTTCTATCATGGTATCTTAGGAATTTATCTTTAGCTAATTGATTCCAATAATCATGTTCTCTATCATACCAGCCTTTAAGCTGCTTTTGAAGATTTTTTATTTAATTTATAGGCATGGGAATAACATAATGGAGATCAGCTATTTTCATATTAGTATACTTAATATTTTGAAAAATATTCCCAAATACCTTTTTTTTTTTCCAAGTAGAGAGTGTGAAAGATAAGTTTTTAAGCTTATTTGTAAAACAGTAAGCATTAGAACCTTTTATCGTATACTTCCATTTATATTCAATGAGATTAGAGACATTTTTATGACTCAAACAAGTTCGAAGGACTTTGAAAGGTCTAGTTTTTTTCGAATTTTTTTTTATTTGGGGTGGGGGTTGTATTTAATAGTATTGGAGTGTGATCAGAACCTACTCTAATAAGATGTTCTACAATAGCATTAGGGAAAATATTAATCCAATCAGTAGAAAATAGGACTCTATCTATTCTCTCTTTTATGTTCTCTTGACCTTGTCTATTGTTAAACCAAGTAAAAGGAATTCCTTGATATCTAAGATCAATAAGACCTAAGTTTTAAATAGAATCATGTATGAACTTAGTAACACTAGTATTTTTATCATTTCCACCATGCTTTTCATCAATGTGCATAATAAAATTTATATCACCAGTAATTAACCAGGGAGAAATATTAACAAAACTAAAATTCCATTGGTCATATTTATCTTTAGGATCTAAAGCACCAAATAACATTTCAGACATTTCTAAAATTATCATGCACATGAAAAATGAAACCAACTCTAGGAACTATAAGCCGGTCGGAGAACCTAGACTTCCTAGCAAATTTTTCCACTTTCTCCGAATCAGCTTTGGTTTCGGACAAAAAAATCATATCTGGGTTAGATTGTTTCAAAAGATAGTTTAGATGGTTTTTGGTAATTGGGGGACGATCCCTTGAACATTCCAAGCACGAAGTTTCATTATGATTGACAGAAGGTAAAGAAAAAAAACAAAGCTTATATTAATATAAACATAATAAGAAGTTCTTAAACTAAGGCATGTAGTAAAAAAATTATGAAAAACTATGATGTTAATAAGATTTAAAAGCAAGGAAATGATGTTTAAAATCAAATAAGGACTAACCTGATTGGAAATTACTAGGGTTTTAGCCGTTACATCCTCAGCAATGGACACAGACTCTTGGTCTTGGCTATCTTCAGTGATATTGTCCATTTAAAATCTTTGAGCAGTATCATTCAAACATTCTCCCAATTTTCTTGGGTTTTCAGGCACAAAATCATCCAGAGGCCTTTTGTTTCTAACAACAACATTATTCTTATTAGTAACTTCCTTTGCTAGCTGGACCAGAGCTGCATATTATGTCTCTACTAAGTGAATCCAGATCCATCTGATCACCAACTAAATCCCCAGCCCTCCTTCTTTTGACTCCTCTCTCACCATCAATTAAACAGATTCTAATGTTAACAAAAGATTGTCTTGCAACTGGGGAGTTTGGGGGATCATTCTTAACATTGTTCAAGACTAGAGCATTTGTTTCTTCTAAAATATTTACAACTACAACATTGTTCTGGCCTTCCATCACAGGATTATCTTGTATATTCTCACCCTGGTTTTCAGCTTCATCCAATTGAATATTTTGATTCTGATTTTCTACCATTCCTTCTTCATGAAAAAGATCCACACCTTGAAGAGAAAGAACAAACTCATTCATCCATTCTAAATTTTGTCACTATTCCACAATATAGTTCACTGTGATTGAACACGTAACAGTTCCTATAGGTGGCTGAAGGAAAACCTAGATAAAATATTGCAAACTTCACTATTTCTCCATCTTCCAGAGTGAGCTTCACTTTTCTGCAAATTGGTAAATTCACATCCACTCCGACTCATCTTTGACAACGCAAGTTCTGTCTCTGTTGTAGATGTTAATCACTTCACCAGCTTGAGAAGCAATCCTATAAGAAATATTATCTCTGTCTAAATCAGCCCTCAATCTAAATTCCACAAACAATAACTCAAATTGAAAAATCACATTATGAGAACATTAATATGAAATTTCCAAGGCATCAGAACCATGAGATAACCCTGAATAGAGTGAGGTATTCCCTTTAAAAAGCTCTGATAAATATCCCTATTCTGGAGTCTGAAGATAAAAAATATTTTTTCTGTTTGTATTGATGATCACACCCTCATGGTCATCTCCCTAGATAGCTCTAAGAGCATAATTCAGAGCACCCCTGGTAACAACAATATCATTTCTACAGATATAACCAATAAGTGCAAAAGTTTCTACAAATCTTTTGCACTTTTCTAATTTCACATGTCTTATTGTTTTTTGAGAAACAGTACATTGTTTATCAAGTTGAGTTGAAAGGTTGGCAACATTTGAATTGTTGTTGGCCATTTGAAAGTAATGAAGTTTTTTGTTATGAAAAGTTGAGGAATGGACAAAAGTATATAAGTTTTGTTTCTCTTTAAGGAAATTTACAGAGAACACAAGATGATATTTATAGTTGTGACTCTAAGTTATAACAGGAAGATACGGGGAATGACAAGTGTTAATCATGCAACAATTTTGATTATAAAATTGATTAGGTGGAGGACTAAACTTAGACTGGTCTCCGTAATCGGTCTTGTTCAAAGAAATGATTAAAACTTGGGAAACAAGAGATGTCAAAAGATCAATATGTGAAATAGTCATGGAGAAAAACTTAGCTTGTGAAGATGGATAAAATCAAAGTGAAGAAGATAATTGTTTGATTGAGGCCTGGGAAAGAGGGTTGAAAGAGAAACTGGGTTGTTCCATTGACAGACCACTACTGCTCAATGCCAAAGACACTGCAACTGCCGCAAAGGAGTAGTGCTTTAAAACCCTAGAACCTACCAATTAGAATGGGAAGGTGAGAAGGGAAAATTCCTGAAAGGAAAAAATAAACAATATGAGAGCGTGAATCTAATTTGGCATGCGAAGATCCTTTGATGTCAGAAAAATATAGTAACAATTAAAATTTAGGAAGAAGATAAAAAATTAGGGATTTAAATTATGGTTAAGTTTAGAGCCATAAAAGATTAGATGTAGAAAACTTAAACAACAAAAAGCTGAGATCATGATCAAACCGAGAAAAAGCACATAATAGATTCATATTCTACGGAAGTTGAAAATCGGTTTTTTTCTGATAAGGGAAATCATTAGATCAGTGATTAGGGATTCATTAAAATAAGAAAAAGAAGATCAAAGAATAAAGACGGAGAGAAAGGAAGTGAGAATCAAAATAGATTTAACTTTAGATTTGCATATAAATTGAAAAGAAAATCCGAGAATTTCAAGAAAGATGAATTAGGTTAAAGTGATTCAATCGCCGAGTTACAAACACCGAGTCTAGGGATGGCAATGGGGCGGGGACCTTGAATCCCATCCCCTACCCGTTACCATAAGAACCGGGGCGGGGACGGGTATGGGAAATACACGTAGGGGACGGTTTTCCCATGGGTTACCCATGATTTACGTAAAAACTATGTCACAATCTAAAAAATTGATGTCAAGCATAACCACATTAAAGCCAAAGTGCAAAAAGAAATTATATCGACAATAAAACTATCAAGTACAAAGTTTTTTTTTCCTTCTCAATCTTGGTTATAATCCAATAAGATTGATTATATATGTGGACTAAAAGAAAATATAGTTAACATTGCAAGATCGATGATCTATAGTATAATTTGTATGAGTGAGTTACAAAAATACTTTATGTGCAAACTATCGTTGGTAAATTTCTATGAACATTGAACGAAATAATAAGGAAAATCTATGATAATACCTTTTCATAAAAGGGAAAATTATCATTTGGTCCTTTTTTAGGTGGTCCCAAGTCAGTTTAGTCCTTTGGGAAAAAGCCCTTACTGTTTGGTCCATAATTATTTAAAAATATAAAACAGAGAAAAATACCCTTCCGTGTTAATTTTTACTTATTTTCTTGTAGCAGTTCATTCGTCAAAATAAACTCCTGTTAATTTCTACTTAATTTCTACTTATTCGTCAAAACATATAAACTAGAGTTCATTCAGAAATGAACTCCTGATAAAAACCTATATAAACTATAGTTCATTTCTGGAATGAACTCCTGATAAAAACCTATATAAACCAGAGTTCATTCCATAAATGAACTCCTGATAAAAACATAAAAACCATAGTTCATTCCAGAAATGAACTCCTGATAAAAACATATAAACCAGAGTTCATTTCTGGAATGAACTCCTGATAAAAACCTATATAAACCGGAGTTCATTCCAGAAATGAACTCCTGATAAAAACCTATATAAATCAGAGTTCATTCCATAAATGAACTCCGTCATCTTCATCACAAACCAGAGTTCATTCCAGAAATGAACTCCGTCATCTTTATCTTCTTCATCAGCAGCAACAACTCATCTTCATCATCTTCATCGTCTCTATCATCAACAACAACAACAGACGAAAAAATATTAAAAATCTTCATCACAAACCAGAGTTCATTCCAGAAATGAACTCCGTCATCTTCTTCATCAGCAGCAACAACTCATCTTCATCGTCTCCATCATCATCAATAACAACAGACGAAAAAACATCAAAATCTTCATCACAAACTAGAGTTCATTCCAGAAATGAACTCCGTCATCTTCATCTTCTTTTGTAGATCCGAAACTTACCCAAGCATGTGAAGATGATAAAGGTTCGTCATCATCATAAATAGCAGCAGAATCTTCAACCTCACCGTCTTCATCATCAAAACAACATCAAATATAAAAAAAACCCCCCGCAAATCTTCAGCATTTTCATCATCATCATCATCATCATCGTTCATCTTCTTCATCACTAGCAGAGAAAAAAAATAGAGAGAATAGAGAATCGTTCATCATCATCTTCATCACTAGTAGGAAAAAAATGGGAAAATGAGAGAAACTAGATCTGAAAACAGGAAGAGAGAGAAAGTAAATCTGAAAATAAGATATTTTCTAGGTTTTTTTTCTCTATATATGTGGTCCCAAAAGGATATTTCTGTCACCACACAATGACAATTACATCATCTATGACGTCATCGTAGGACCAAACCATAATTTCTAGGACCAAACTATAAAATATATTTTGAAAAATGACCAAACAGACAGTTGACTAGGTCAACTGGACCAAACTCTCTCTAATATATTATTTCTAGGACCTAATGGTATTTCATACTTAATAAAATTCTAAATCCTATATATAAAAGGTACGGGGAGGGTATGGGGTGGGGGCCTTATATCCCATCCCCGCATAACTAAGTTCGGGGATTACCCGTACCCGACCCCATCCCCGTTTATGAGGGGAAAACCCTACCCAATAGGGGCGGGTACCCACGGGGATGAATTTGGGTGGGGCGAATTGCCATCCCCAATCGAGTCGGCCCCTCCTAACCGAACTTCCTTCAACAGTGCATCTAACGGTCAGATGACACTATAAGTTGCGTTCGGAATCAGACACACTTAATAATAACACTTATGCCGAGACGTTGTTTAAATTGTCATTCAAACCGCTTTATAATTATCGTCTCAGCGAAGACGAATTTATAATTAGCGTGCGCAGTTATAAAATCCTTAGTATAACATTTTGTTTGCTGGTAAGCCTCAGCTGATAGCTATTTGGTTTTTTTTTGCAACCATGACTACATTTGCTCTAGGGCTTTGATTGGGAAAATAAGACAGTAATCAGGTTGGAAGGAAAATAGGATACATAATATCAGAAGCGTAAAGGTAAAAAAGGTATGACATCATCAAACCAGACTTTGACATTTTTTTTTGGTTTTGATCGAAAACCAGACTACATTGTTCGTACCTAAATTTTAACATTTAGACCTAGCTGTTCCCCACACAATAAACAAAGAAAATTTCGATTCAATAAACCTTTATTCTTGAAAAACACCCATTATGTATTGTCCACTAATACCCTTACCACTTTGGGCGCCAAAATCTCAACAGCCAAGCAACCATCTAATTGAACTTGCACTTCAAAGAAAATAAGAGTTTGGAAGATTAACAACATGTTTGTTTTCACCTTTATATAGGTAGAAGGTTCTACATAGAGGTTTACGTCTATTTCTATATGAATACCATTATCTAGGGCATTCTAAATTTATGTTTGTTTAACCACTATCTAATAACTCTATATTTAAATTTAAATTTGTACATTTCACATTTTACCCTTGTACAATTTAAAACATTCCAAGATTCATTCCGAATCAACATTTTCAACAATTCAAACCGTTACACGGATAAAGTGAAATACAAACTAATAAAAGACCAAACCAAAACCCTCATTCATCCTTCACCTGCACTTCCTCTCTAAAAATTCCAAGATTCACAACCCACCACCATTACTAGCCCATTCTCACCACTTCATGACCACCTTGACATCATTACCAACTCTACTCACCAGTACCAGTAAAGGTCTCATACCACCACTAGTTCATAACTTGAACACAACCACATAAGCATTTTATACCCTAACAAGTAGATCTAATTCATTTGCAACCTGATCACGTAATTGATGCATATAAGTCTGATCTTGTGGTCTAAATACATGTTGCGTAGCTGATGTTGCACTTTTACTATTCATTTCAATGTTGTTGTTCACTTCCAACCCGACATCTTCAAACCGCCGAAATAATTCATCATTCAACCTAATGCGTCTAAGGAAATTATGTATAGCCATGGTTGCAACAACTAAATACTTTTGGGTTGTAAAACTGAACCTGCGCATTTTGTCCAAAATAGGAAATCTTGCCTTCAAAACACCGAAAGCTCTTCAATCACATTCCTAAGTTGTGAGTGTGCCTGATTGAATTTTTCCTTCTTCGTTCGAGGGCGGCCACCACGTCGAAAATCTCGTAACCAGTATCTTGTGTTCCGATAAGGAGTCATAAAACCCTTCGTATGCGTATATGCTGCATCGCATAAGTAATACTTGTCTGCAAAATAACAGCAGATAACAAGACCATATTCAATAAAGTTAACAGAACCTGACTATTTAATCACACAGCCACTACACCCTTGAATTCAAAAAAGATAATTGATGTAATAACAATGGTATACACCGCTCTAGCAGGAAAGAGTAAAAAACCAAATACAGAGATAGAAAAATATACAAAGTTCATAGCAATTACCTGGCGGTGGCATTGGAAAATTGAAGGCTGGATTACGGACAAATTCACTCAGTATCCTTGAATCATGTGAAACACCTTCCCATCCGCTAACTACATAAATGAATTTCATGTCGAAATCACATATTGCCAACACATTTTGATAACACTCACCCCCGCCTCTTCCTCGGAAATAAGTTTGCCTTTCTAGTAGAACAACTGCATGAATACCCTTCCTTCCCTACCTCTTCGATACTCAATTCGATAAATCTCTTAGAAAGGCCATCAATAGTTGTGAATATATGTGCACCCCATCTCCTTTTAGAACCCTCAGCTTTATCCATATCTTCATTGTTTAGAAACATAGAGGGTAATTCAGGATAATTTGTTTGCAAGGGAACTCATCAAGCAATAAAGCAGAGATACATACCAGATACACTATCACACATACATCAAGCAATCAAGCAATAAGTTCACTAGCTAAACATACAAACGGGGACTAGCTGCGTTAGAACTAAAAGTAAGTTATATGGCATAAATTTTACCTTCCCTACATACAAACGGGGTCCCAAGCTAAACATGTTACCAGATGATTATATGCATATACTTTTCTTATTTATCACTACAGAACGAATCAAATGATGAAGTTTGTCTTTGTAATATTTTATTTTCCCTTGTTCATAAGTGGCAATGTACATATATAAAGAGAGACAAACTGATGGATCTTTGTTGAGCACACAGTGAACTTATCCGGACATGTTCAGTACCAACACAAACAAACAGTACTGACTAGCTAGTTCTCGGAACTGTTTGCTCACATTCAACTGAGTTTATATTAAGGATTATAAATATAACCAGCTATACATTGTGAACAGTAAGCAGTGAGCAAGTCATTGATACTACCAGACCATACTACCAGTTTGAGGATCTAAGCATTTTGTACCCTTTTATATCCTGTGAATACAGTATACACCTTACTTCTAAGCTCAAGTTTGTTTGATTACAAGGCTTTAAGACAAGGACAGCCAAAATGAACAAGAGCTAGTGTTAACTCATTGATGGTCCCCTAGGTGCCTTACAGAGTTTCTAAAAAACAACTCTGAGGTTGGTCGAGTTAAAATGACCTGACAACAAGGACAAGGGGTGTGTTTCCCCATAGTTCACTAAATAAAAATAAAATCTTATGTGCAAATGAAAAGACGCACAACTCAGAAAAAGAAATGACCTACGGGCTACAAGGCTACATGAAATGAGAAAGGTTCAAAGCTGAAATTATCTATTGTCCCTAGTTTACTAAGGAATTCATGTCCCAATTAAACGAGCTCACCCTTACTCATCATAACGGTGTCGACCAATACCTGAAATGGTTTTAGAAACTGAATATATAATAAGATTCGAAGAAATTAGAATTGGTAACCTACGAAACTTGCAAGTGAGATTGTTAGATTAGTTTACATACAACTTGGGAAAAAACAAATCCATATATTCTAATCAAATTCAAAATGTGTAGCGACTGAAAATTTCACAACAATAACCAATTCTAGGTCTCATAAGTTAACAGGAACTGAAAACATTAGTATGGTGATTCCCCTGAGTTCATAAATGAGTATTTCATGAATCTCATTAAAAAA